>JAOEJI010557378.1:0-24308 GCA_025448255.1 Umimayanthus chanpuru
TATCTATCTATCTATCTATCTATCTATCTATCTATCTGTCTGTCTGTCTGTCTGTCTATCTATCTATCTATCTATCTATCTGTCTATCTTGTATCTGAATATGAATAAGACTGCTAGGAATTTATTTGTACGGTTATCACACACTTTCGAAAAAGTCGTCATTTAGTCTTCAAACTGAATTCCTCACTAAAAACATTCAGTAGTTGTCAAAAAGAATGCAAGTAGCAGCTCTACAGTCTTGCAACATATTATATAAAGAGTACTGTGACTACCTAAGGATTTTGATTTCAATTAAAACTACGCGTGCGAATTCTGCTCAAACTTTACAATTTCCGTTTAGTTCTTGTTAGTGTAGGACCGCTGGACAAGAATCGCAGATTGCGGATGGCGTCTTTACTCTCCAGGTTTGACTTTCTTCTTTAATGGTTGCGAAGTTGTTGGGCAGTAATTGTTTACCTGTTTTGTAATTTGTAAAAAGCAGCCAGTACAACCTGTTAACCCTTAAACTGGCAGGTGGGAAGGGGTTCTTTGAACCCCTCCCATTTTTTGGCCTAAAATTTTTACCCCTTGATCAATTGCCAAATATTTTTGACCAACTGTTCCTTGATAATGAACACATCTTTTGACACGAATTACGTGACGTCAGCGTTGATGATGTCATGCTAAATCTCCTAATATAAAAAAAATCTCTAAAAATCGATTTTTATATTTATAACCATGCAACTGTGGCAAATTAAGTGATGATTGTTACTACCCAAATTGATTAATGGGTCATGCACTATTAATTGCACGCCAAAGGGAGTGTACTGATCCTTAACTGTTTCGAAAATCTTTGGGGAGGTTCAACGACCCCCTCCCCATCTAGCCTGTTTGTGTGTGGCAAAATAACCTGCCAGTTCCAGGGTTACTACAGCTTACATTTACTTGTTTCTTGTCCATAGGGCCTTCGAACACGCGTACAATCTGCTGGAGAACACGTTTCTACCTCTTTTCTATCAGAGTGATGACGTAAGTAGCCGATTTATGATGTTTTTTGTTAGTCTAAAATTTTAGACTGGGACTGAAATGTATGCTAGCCTACCACCTTATTGTTCATTCATCTACAACATTCAGCTGTAGAGATTTCGATCTACTGATGCCTTTTTAATTGTAGACATCAAGTTGTGAGATAAAGCTTGTGTACTAAATTGTTCTTACCAATCTTTATTGAGGAGCAAATATAGGTTTTCAAAATTACTGTTAACATACCACATGTTTTTGTTGCAGTACTTCGCACTATTATGTGGCAGTCGACTGCCGGCAAGATCTCTATCACGCCCAGCATTAAGGTTTGTTTGAAATTTTTTACAGTCTTAAAGAATTTAGAATCGGTGAGGATACTTTGTGGTTGTGTTTCTTCGTTTTTGTTTTCAGTATTACACATCGGTTATACTAAACATTAACCAATTTCCTACAGAGCGTCAAAGAAAAGGTTTGAACCACTGTCTGATCTGTCCAAGCTTGCCAGCAAGATAAAGGACAAAGTTCTTAACCCCATCAAAGGTATTTTTTTTAAAAGACGATTTGATAGCAAAATGTACTGCGTTATTTTGTAAACTCGTAAGTATAATTGGTACTCACATGGATGACAGTTCGTTGATAGAATACCCTACATGTCGCCATAAGTTTGATTTGAAACTCGAGTATATGAATAATTTGGTTCTAGGGATGTTTTGAAGTTAACCACGTGAGAATAAAGATAAATCTGTTTTCTTTGCAATATTTGGAGAAATAAAAATTATAAAATCAGCTTCAGGGCTCATGACCTAATTTTGTTGCTGACAAAACCCTAAAAAATATGGTTTAATAAGCTGTTAGTTTCCTTGCTTCTGAGATGCGCTTTCATGAAGTTACAACGCTTCGATTTCTAAATAAATATAACTCTTAGGATGTTAGCAAAATATTGTTATGTTAGCATTAGAAAATGTTCTGCGAATTGTATTAATAATTTGAAATTTATGCACCTCAGTTGTATGGACTGTAATATGGTGAAACCAACAATCTGAAAAGAGCAGACTGAAATAACAATAAGTTCGATAACTGATCATCAATAGGATGCTTAGAAGTGTGCAATTATGCAGATGGTTTCAGTTTTGTTATATCCGAGATCAATTACAGGATTGCCACAGTCCTTGAAAATCCTGGAATTGGCAAAAGAAAATTCCAGGCCCTGGAAAATCCTTGAATTTGGGTTGCGGTCCTTGAAAAGCCTGGAATAGGCAAAATGTTTCACCTTTAGCTGCAAAAAATAATCAAAATGAGCTGCTTGTCATAATCGGACATAATGATAATACCTTCGATGTACTGGTAGCAATGTTTGAAAACAAAAACGGAGGCTCGATTTTTCCCCTGAAGTAAATCTTGTAAAGCTCATTGCTGAATTGATATACAGAATATCATTAAAGCTTTTTTTAAATATAGTATGTCGTATTTGGTACAGGTCATTGAATTTGCTCGAAGAGTTCCTGGAAAGTCTTGGAAAAGTCCAGTTAATACTGGCAACCCTACAGTTAATTGTAGAACATTTTAATAGAAGCCACCTTTCTACGTGAGCATATTATTCATTGTTTGAACCACAGTGTGATTCATAATTAGATTTCCTTCGTTGCAGTCAATGGAAGTGGCGTGAGATTTGTAGTCAGTAGAGTCTCCTTGTAGCTTTCCAAATTGCAGGAAGCAAGTTCAAAAACTTGAATTAAACTTTAACCATCTGTACTGCCTCGGTGAAGAAAATGAGAAACCTCTAACTTGCACTTAAAATATCTTTTGGACCCGTTATTTCTTAAGTCTCCATTTTTTTCCCTAAAATTTCGCACAATCTTGAAACTACAGAAACATGTTGTGAGTTTTTCAATTGCAAGTTACTCACGTCACTTCTGCTGACTGTAAGAAATAAAATATTACATCCATTAGGTGAAGACACGCCTCCCTATGAGGAAGATCCGTTTGATCCAGTGGAGACACCGCCGGTGAGTACTGATTGGTTGATAGCTGTTGACGTTATTTAAGTTTTGACGGATGAGCAAACAAGCCAAACACTGAGAAAAAGCATATCAAGAACTTTCATCAGGCCAAGTTTTGAAATTACGTTCGAATGTCAAACCGAGAAATCTGTGTTAAGAATAAGGTTTTGTAAAAAAAATAAGCAAAGGTATGAGATTTTGACTGGATGGTAACCCAACTTCTGAATCAGTATGAACACTCGCGCGATAACATTTTTGCGGGAACCTTTATTTTCACGATTTTTTGACTAAAATCGAAAAACTGTAGTCTCGGTGAAAGTTGGTACGAATAAGCTAGGTTAACGTCTCAACAAACTTTAGCAATGGCGCAAAGCCGTGAACAAGCCCTTTCAAACTACGAAACAGAAATTCCCAAGCTTTCTCTGTTTTATTGCGAGGCATTTAGGTATCTGTAGCAATAACAAGACAGAGCGCTTCCTCCTTCATTTCAATTGTCACGTATAATTGTTTAACTTGATAAAACAAATCATGCAATTGTTTAGGACTTTGAACTTGAGAGTGACGATGAAGATGGCCATGGACGAGACGCATCTGAAGTGAGCCTGCGAGACATGAGTACGTGGAGCATCGCCATTCCGCATCTAATCATGGAGTCTAAACAGGTCAGTCGGGAGAGACAGGATTTCCACTGATGTTTTATCAGTTATGGAGCGGGATTCCAGTTCTCTGAACTGTTTATGGGACATAACTCACTCAGTCAGAGCTCATGGAGTGGTACATCAACGAAACGAAGCTTAAAAAACTATTCTTTTTTAAAATGATAGGTCTCAAAACAACGGATTTGGCAAGATTCACAGTCTTAGTCGAAGCAATTTCCGTCGATGTCTTTGTAAAAGTGGATGTCATTTCCAACAACAGTCCATTGCCGAAGAAGGCAAACACGTGTTTACCATAATCTTGGAAATAATAATAATTATTATAATGAAAAATACAGCTAATGCTAACCCAAACTCTAACGCTATTGAGCCAAAATCGAAACCTAAAAGAAGAAATTAAACAGAAAAGAAGCAAATAAAATAAAAGTTTTGTAGAAACTAGAATGTTGAACCCGGGACCGTTAGCAATCCAGTCCTATGTACTTTCACTACGACAACAACTCAATTCGCTGCCTTCCACCATATAAATGACATTGTTTGTTGTTAAAAATGGAATCGACTATTGTTCAAAAGGACATCGACTGTTACAAAAGGGCTTCCGAAAGGAAAATCAATAGGCTTTGTCGAAAGCGACGTTATATTATATTGAATGTTTTCAGCACTAGATACTAGAATGTGATACTGTGAGTTGTGGAACCAATCCAGTTGCAGCCTTGCGATATACCTTGTATTGATTTAGTGCAAATTATGCTGTATCATACATTATACGTTGTTTGCTCGCGGACCACCGCTGTTCGCCTTTCAAAATTTACCTGGCAGGAATTCAGTCATGTTGTGTGGGGAGAGGGAGGGAGGGAGAGAGAGAGAGAGAGAGAGAGAGAGAGAGAGAGAGAGAGAGAGAGGGGGGGATACCGACCTGTAGAAACAAACGGAGTTTTGAAATAAGAGTTGAAAAATATTAAGTACAGCCGTTAGCTTACTTAACTATTATTTACTTATCGCAATTTCTCATCGAAGAACCAATTTTTTCTTATTGGTTTGTCTTATCTTTATTTTGCAGACTGGGATATACATTATATCCGTACAACGCCCAGACATAGCTGAAGGTAATTTGATTTGCTCTAGGTTTAAGGCTACAACGTGTTTCGATTACTCTGTCCGTGAGATTTGTTGAGCAATCTGCACTTTTCACAACTTAACTGAACAAACTTTTTCTAACAGCTATGTTTATAGGTCTTAGTTTTTATTTATTCTGTTAAATTTTTGTTTTTGACACGATCCCATAAGCTAGAAAGCTCAAATTCTTAATTGTGTATATATAGTTCAAACGGTCCTTGAAAATCATGGAAAGTCCTTGAATTGGCAAAATATATTTCAGGTCCTGGAAAGTCCTTGAAAATCAGCTGAAGTCCTTGAAAATCCTGGAATATGTAAAATATTCCAGCTTCATTTTCTAAAAATAAAAAGAATAACTTTCTTGAGCATTTTTCAATACGACATGATGGTCCCCAAAACCAAAGGAGATGCGCGAATTTTCACCAATTTTTTTCAGGTTTTATTTGGCGCAGAAGCCCCTTGGATTTGTTCGAAAAGGTCCTGGGAAGTCATGGAATAGTCCTTGAATATCAACCCAGTGTGTAGATAAAGGTCTATTATTATTATCAGCTGGTGTGAGGCAAACTAAAGAATACTGGGAATATGTGTACCCTCCGTGTGGAGAGTTTATTGTTAGTGTTTTGCGTTGATTTTGCTATTTGTTGTATACTTAGGTTCGGTAGGAGGGTTCATACGGTCGTGAAAAGTCATGAAAAGTCATGGAATATTGAAAATGCATTTTCCAGGCCTGGAAAAGTAATGGATTTTAGGGAAAATTTACGGGGTCATGGAAAAGTCATGGAATTTCATGTTTTGGTCCAAATATTTTGTGCTGTTTGAAAACTGGAAACATTCTCCTCTCCTTTGTCAAGCAAAACTATACCCCCAAAAAGGCTGGGTTTGCAGCATTTCGTAGTCATGGAAATTTAAATCGGTCATGGAAAAGTCCTGGAAAACTCATTGAATTTATTGCCCAATTTCTGTGTGAATCCTGAATAATAATTCAAAATTTCGAAAGAGTTTCACGACATACGAGCATCAAGTAACTGAAGAAAGTTACTACGTAATCACTCTAACGTCATGTCTCCCTCCATACCCTGTAGGATCCAGGTGGGACGCCGCGAGGTACGTTGTACTGTTGAAGCTGTGTTGACTTTTGATGGTGTGCAAAACGTGTCGGATAATGGGTGTTGGTTGTGGAGTTACTACGTGGTGGTGCTTTTGACAGTTAACAACCTGGGCCCAGGATTAAGCGAAACATTAACTTAGATTCCTTTACCTAGCCAAGATAAAAGCTGGGGCGGATCCAGGGGTGTTTCGGTCGAACCCCCTAAAGTGAAACAAACGCAAATATTTTGAACATACTTTTTCTTGTGAAAAGAGGACTTGTTTAATAACAATAACAATTAGATAATGTAGGCGGACGTTTATCCCAAACCCCGCTCACTAAATCCTAGATCCGCCCCAGAAAAGTCCGGTCCTTGTGAAGTAATTTTGAAAAGCTCCAAGGAAACCCAGTTGCTTAAACCCAAAATGACCGTCCGAATACTTCAGAAAACCCAATCGTGGGTTAAAGTGAGCGCCCCTGGCCGGTTAGCGTTTATACCCTTTCGAACATCATGATTGATTGATTGATTGATCGACTGACTGACTGACTGACTGACTGACTGGCTGACTGATTGATCGATTGATTGATTGATTGATTGAATGAATGACTAAACTAGACGATCAGTTTGACTCAAGTAGTCCTGAAATTTGGCAGTTCTTTTGGCTGGTTGGAGGCAGTTCTGTTTCCACCGTCAACAGAAGGTGATCTCTGTAGATCACGCAATTTGTATGAGGAGCTTAACTAATCTGGAACTATTTTTGTTTTAGGCGTTACAACGAGTTCTTTGTGCTTCACAGCAAGTTAGAAGAATTTCATGGTAAGACACAAACTCCCATTGTTGTCGTTTGTTAGTGTTAAAAGTTGTTATGAACCACCAAAGTTGGGTTCTCATTTTTGCTACAGGCACATGCAGTGTATTTCCTATAATATATTTTCTGTAATTCTATTAAATTATTGAACCCTGTGGTTGCCGAATTCTAAATCTTAATTGTCATTAATGGAAAACGTTTCACCAAAGTTCAACTTTTTCTGGTAATTAATATTTAAAAAATTATGAAGTTACAAAATAAAACGGCATGCTAACAGTCAATATTAAGCAAAACGAAAAGGTTATTTTTCTGACTGGCTGAGATAACATCCTTGCTGTTCATTGCTCGTCCATTTTTATGTCATCCGTATTGGACGCATGTGCAATGGATGACGTATTGTGAGGGGGCGATTTTGTCACTCACTCACTCACTCGCTCCGCCGTTAGTTCGATTTGTAACCGCTGGTTATGCAGTGCGGGCTCCGTTTAAATTCTTATCCAAATTGATAGGTTTTCCACGGGCCAGACATCATATTGGATTCATATTTTCTTGTGAAAACCTGACGGACATCGGCCAAATATCTCTCTGCTGAAAATGCTAACCATCGGACATTTTAAATCAAAAGTGAGAGCTGAAACTTGTAGTTACAGTTAGGTTTTCAAGGCGCCAAGAAGGTACTATCATTGTCGATGAAATTATTACTGTTGTTTTATCAAATAAGATATTCCAGAGAAAACAATCGTCACAGTTTTGTATTTCAGAAATGCAAAACATGCTTTAAACAACAAATGGAAAGCCTGAGTGAACAGCCGGTGAGTGGCGAAACGTTTATCGCGGTTTTTCAAATTATGCGAAAATCAGAGTTTCGAGACAAATAGATTTACACGGAGTAAACAATCTCGTTCATCTTCTCGTCAGAAAACTTGCATGCGCTGGATTTTAATACACTTGAACAGCGAATTCCACGCCATGCTGTCTTGAACACTGTTGGATATGCTGGGGAGACTAAATGAAGAAAAGAAATCAAGTTGGCCAAATTACTTGCTTCCGATAGCTTGGACGTTGATGTGAAATCTACAACTCCGTGCGACGGCAATAACATTCTTCTCCCGCTCTCTTTTCTCTTATTTTTTTCTTCACGTGTACAGAAAGGTCTATTATCACGGGTTAATTCAGTGGAAGCAGTATCATCAATGTCCAGAGAAAACAAGCGTCACTGTTTTGGATTTTAGAAATGCAAAACAACAAATGCCAAATGGAACGCATGACTGAAGTCGAAAGGTTTATTGCCCCTTTGCAGTTTTTTAAATTATGCAAAAATCAGAGTTTCGAGACAAATGCATTTACACAGAGTAACAACAATCTGTTTCAATCTGGTTCATCTTCTCCCGAAAATTTGCGTGCGCTGGATTTTAATACACTTACACAGCGAATTCCATGCCATGCTTTCTTGAACGTGATCTGAAATCTACAACTCCGTGCGACGGCAATATATAAACATTCTTCTCTCTTTTTTTCTCTTATTTTTTCTTCACGCATACAGGAAGGCTTAATCACAGGTTAGCTCAGTGGAAGCATTATTATCATTTTTGATAAAATTGTAAGAAACTTACATTTATCGACAAAATTATTTTCTGTGGTCTATGAAATATGAATAAGAGCCCAGAGCAACATTAAAACTGGAGGCTGGAGAGGTGCATTTCTTCTAAGGACGTTTCAATCGATGGTCCTTATTTCATTATCTCACTCTAAAGACAGGCGAATGACGAGGAAGCGGCGGGCATAGGTGAAAACGGATGACATAGCTCATAGAGCCCTTTGATTCTCATCATTTTCACAAGCGTACAAAACGTACGCTTTTTCCAAACCCCCTCCCTCCCCCCAAAAGCGTACGCAATAAAATGACGATTTTCCTCTATGTTTTCAGATGACTATAAGTCGAGCAAAATCTTCCTTTGCTATCAAGATTTGGCGCTGACAAAGAAGGGAAGAGATAAAACGTTTTTACAAGATAGATTGAAGAATACATGTAACTTCAATCTCACAGCATCTTCATTTTCACTTTTTTTTGTAGTCCATCCAGTTATTAACAGTTGTCTTAATTTTGCTTTTGGAAAAAAGTTGCTCGACGACGAAGTCTTAAGAAATAAGACATTAACAGATCGTTATTGGGTCAATGATTCAGTCAGACAAGTAGCTTTTCTCAATGGCTTTGTCTTTGTTTAAATGAAGAACCGCCGAGTTACCTGCGTTGAAAAAGGAACTGATCGAGTTATGAGTGTTATCTTCTAGAACACTGAGTTGCTTTGTGATAGAATCGTAAGTGGCAGAAAATTTTATGGCCGTAAAGCTATCCTGTTGATGTGTTGCTTTATCTACGTATGAAGTCGTCAGGCACATTTTATTGCAGGGTTAGGATAATTGTTTGGACTGAATAGCTTCAGGAGTGCTTGTTAACATGATAAAAAAAAAACCAGATTCATGTTACATTTTGCTATTCTGTAGGGGCCATCGACGATTCGTACCTACCGCCCAAGAGGACCAGTGTAAAAGTTTCAACCAAGAAGCCACAAGTTTTCTTCGAGAACTGTAGAGTTCAGTTTGAGAAATATCTGCAGGTAAACATAAACATTTATGTGTACCGAATACGAGCATAGATTCTGTTTTTATGTGTGTGCATGCAGTTTTTCTTACCCGCCTTGTGCTGTTCGTAGTATGAGTTTTAGACATGAAGTATGTAAAAATTTTAGTTTAAGGATTCCATATGAACATCCAAAAAAAGAGGTAAAATTTGCTTTTAACACTGTATCAGTCCTTCATGTGAAGTGGATCATGTCAATGAAAGGTAATGTTGTAAAAAAACACCTCCAGTATGCTGAATATTTTAAACCGCAGCAGAACAAGCAGTACTGCAAAAAGCAGTATTTACTTAGCTTACCGCTGTTGGAAACCGGAAACCGATTATGTTCTAAGAATGAATAGTTTTGTTTTGTGAATTACTTTCTCTTTACAATAGTAAAACGTTTTTTTCTTGCTTGGTCTTTGCATTTTCAATGGTTTGTTGACGAAGTCTTGATTCACATGATGGGTATTATGCTAGCAGTTTCGTTTGTCTGTGAAGACTTCAATATCATTTATTTGCAATTTATATTTACAGAAAAATAAGAAGGAACTCCTTCTTGTGTTGATGCTGACATTTTTCAGTTCAATAACCTTTTGCCGCATTTTCTTTTTCATTTTCAGTCTTTGGCAAGCAATCCCTTGGTGAAAGGAAGTGCTTTGTTGTTCAACTTTTTATCGCCCGAGAAAGAGTGTCAAAACATGTTTGGACCGGACACAATGGGAGACATAGCTGGTTCGTATTCTGTCTAGATGTCAAGGTTCTCTTTTATGCACTCTATGATTTTTATTTTACAAAGTATTTTGATACAGTGCTATGTGTTCGAGGTTTGTACAGTTGGTAAGATCTCTGACTACCAACCAGACGTTCCTGTGTTCAATCCCCGGCCTGGTCGAGGGTTGACCTTTGGTGTTTCGGGTAGACTATCACGAGAAAGTGGAAGTGGTAATTGAGGATAAAACAGAAAGTTGTTTGTTATTAATTTTGTGAACGGACTGAATTTGTCTTCGGTGTGCTGACGTTTGTTTATAAAGGTGGCTTCGTAAATGCCAGGGATAAATAACTTTTGCTTTGGGTGGGGCTACATGAGTCGAGGTAATAACTCGGGGTGGGATAACATGAAGGTTGGATAACAGGAGGTGAGACAGCAAAAGCCTGGAACTGAACAGGGGCTGGAATAACGTAGGGGTCGGATAACTACGTACACTTGGCCATGAACCATATCACTGTATAAAACGCGGAAGTTCACCTGTTCTATTCCAAAGAGATAGATGTATCAGTTATAATTATTTTAATCAGGGAAGAAGTTCAAGTCCATGATCCCCAAGCTAACAAAGGAGGTAAGCTGTAATCTTTTTTTAAAAAAATGGAATTGACTCGGGCTGTTAAAATTACATTCCTAAACAGGGTTTGAGCCAGCTCCAAGACCTTAGGAGACATTTGTCCCTTTCAAGCCTTTGGAAGGGGACAAACAAGAACAACTGGAGGACAACTTTTTAATCTTTATAGAAAATAACAGCAAATGTAACGTCGTTTCAAAATTCAAACAGCCCGTATCACTTCAAAAGGGTTTTTCCTTTTGCCCAAGCGACAAAAATGACAAAAACTGGCTTGCTTTTCGTATCTTAACCACGTGTATTCTTTCAGCAATTTCGCCGTAAACTGAATTGGGGATTTCGTTAGATGTTTCCCCCCTTTTTTAACTCGCAATTTGTCTAGATGTTTGTTTTCTTCAGTTTCTTTACTTCTTTTGCAGCAAAAAATAGCTGAAAACTTTCCTCTTAGACATTTCGTCAAAAGATCAGCACGTCGCGTTACACTACGCAGTTTATAGTCACGCGTCAAGCATGACCGACTGGTTGCCTAGCACGTGACAAAAACCTGCCCTTATCAAATTTCTTTCCACGAAGAGTGTATTGACTTTGCATGAAGGTTTTCTAAATTCCTTGGTTTTCCACCAGTTCGCTTTCGGGCAAGCCAAAATGGCAAGCTGGAATTCACAGTGATATAGAGAACAATTTTGAAATTCATAATTTACATTCACTATATCTCAAAATCGAAAATAAGAAAAAAAAGTTGAAAACGACGTATAAATCGTACAACCACATATGGAAATTGTGCGGGACAATTTTGGCGCAGCCACCAAATTTTAAGGGACAAATCGTCATCGAAGTGCGAGAATGTCGCAACTTCGCGCTCTGGCTCAAACTCTGCCTAAAAAGAACTTTTAAACCAAAAACCAGGCAATGGTCAATGTCTTGTTATCTCAAAGTCATTTTTTTCAATGTAGATCGTCTCTTTGAATCCAAAACGAAAAGCCTTCTAAGTGAGAGACGGCGGCACGTGTTAGTAGTAACAACAACTTGCTTTATTCACCCTAAGAAATTAAGTTACAAGTGAAATGAGGAAAGGCAACTTAAATTCTAAGGGTAAATAGAGCGAGTTGTTTTTACTGCTGTAGTAACCATAAAGGGTTAAAGGATCAGGAAGCCAGACTTTGCAGTAGTACTCGACAACTGTTTCATTGTAACTCTGTATCTGTAAAGTTGCACTCTTGCTTCTTATAACAATTTTGCAATGGCCTGGCTGTTCTTTATCAAATGCGTAGCTCCTATTTTACTTTATTAAATACCAAACACTGGACATTGAATTTCTGGTAATCTGATTGGCTCTCTACTCACTGTATAAATCCTATATCCTGTAGTGAGTTTGCCCAAATAGGGAAGCTGACCGCGAAACTCAGCTTTTGAAACAGTCAGTAATAGTATACAGTCGGGATGTTTACACGGATTGACATTTAAAACCTCAACATAAACAAAGTCATGCGTTTGATATTTAGTAAAACAATTATTTCACTCACGCTTGTTGGATATGAGCTTACCATGATATCCGATTCGGTGCCCCGCACCTCGTTCGCTATCTAAAAGCTCATATATTTTTGGCTAGTTGCATCTGTATCGAATATAGGTTTAAAATTGCTGAAAAAATTGTCATGTCTGGGTTGTAATCGAAGTAACAGCAGTATCGGCAACAACAGTATAACGGAGATGTATGCCGTCACATGGTTGTCAGATTGTGGCTGTTTACACACAGAGAGAATATAATAATGACTGATGTAAAATCGTAGACAAAAATAATTTTTTTTTTATTAAGATCCATAATGAATATCAAACAAACAAAATTCACGACTGTTCGGAAATTCAACGACTAATTAACTTACGACTTTAGTGTAACTCTTTCTTATAATGTCTTATCTGCCGTTGGTTTCGCAGAAAGGACAAAACTTGGAACCATTCTTGCAGTCGTTTCTTTCTTCAACCGTTGAATCGATAAGAAAGAAATCCCCGGCAAGGTAGGATGTATTGATACTGTTGTTTTATCTGACTGTGACGAAGTTAGAAACTTCTTTTATTGGTGGTTGGCATCCTTCCGTCTCATGAGACAATGGGTAGTACATTAGTTCTTTTTGGCATTTTCGGGAGTGGCTGTGCAGCCCAAATTCTGCAACGATGCGGGTTACTTGGCGACGAGGAAGATGTTCCCCGCTATTTCCGTCTCCTTCTCTTGTCCTCCTGCTCCGCAATCTCCTCTCTTCCGCTCTCATCATACCTTCTCGAACTGTTGTTCTCCATTTGGCGCAATCACCTGCCTAGCTCTCCCACTTAATAACATCGATGTTGCTTAGCTTCATGTCACGCTTACAGATGTCTTTGTAGTGGAGGTAAGGACGTCCTACTGGACGGGAACCTTCTGCTAATTCTCCACACAGTAGGTCCTTTGGGATGCGGCCGGGATCCCTGCGTTGAAGGTGTCCCAGCCACGTGAGTTGCCTCTTGCTAAGGACAGCGAATATGCTTGGGATACCTGCACGCTTTAGAACTTCAGAGTTAGTTATCCTGTCCTGCCAGTGGATGTGTAGTATACGTCTAAAACACCATAGGTGGAAACTGTTGAGTCACTGTAGGTTGTCCTTGTCTCGCTGCCGAAGAGGAAGGAACTGAGAACGCAAGCCTGGTAAACCCGTAGTTTATTGTTCTCTGTAAGCTTTCTATTGTTCCAAACTCTGCCATAACCTTTGTCTTCTTTAGGCAGATGGTTAGCCCAAACTCTTTGCAGGCGTAGGCAAATCAGTCGACGTATAGATGAGTTACAGAGTGAGATACAAGGGCTGCCTCGTCAGTGAACAGAAGTTCGTGGATGAGGATACGCCTGACCTTTACTTTGGCGGGAAGTCTGGCAATGTTGAAGAGCTTGCCATCTGTTCTTGTGTAAAGGTAAACCCCCATACCGCAGTTGTTGAACGCATACTGGAGAAGCAGCGAGAAGAAGATTCCAAAGAGTGTAGGAGCCAGTTCAAATCCTTGTTTAACACCGCTGTTGACGGGAATGCTTCTGATGTTGCACCTTTGAAGCTTACTGTGTTGTGTGTGCCTTCATGGAAGGAAGCGATGATGTTCAGCAATCTTGGAGGATATCCAATATTCTTGAGAATCTCGAGTAGCCTCTTCTACTTGCGAGGTCGAACACCTTGGTTAGGTCTGTGAAGGCGAAATAAAGAGGCATTTGCTGCTCCCTACACTTCTCCTGTACCTAACGTAATGAGAAAATCATGTGAGCCGTAGATCTGCCCTGTCTAAAGCCGCACGGGGACTCAAGGTAAACGCGTGATGCAAGCTTTTGCAAGCGGCAGAGAGAAACACGAGCAAAGGCCTTCCCAACGATACTGAGGAGCGAAATGCCACGATAGTTGTTACAGTCACTGCAATCGCCCTTGTTCTTGTAGAGGGTGACAGTGATGGCGTCCCGCATATCTTGAGGAACATAGCCCTTTTCCAGCAAAGGCAGAGGAGTTGGTAAAGATGTTGCATGAGTGCTGGTTTCCCAGTCTTCAAAGTTTCTGGTGGGATGCCATCAGCCCATGGAGCTTTCCCGCTTACCAAAGCATTTATTGCCTTGTCCTGTTCTTCTATTGTTGGAAGGACGTCAAGCTCCTCCATGATCGGCATGTCTGGAATAGAATCAAGCGCAGACCTTGACACTTCGTTTTGGGTCGCATAGAGTTCGAGGTAGTGTTCTACCAAGCGGTCGAGTTGCTGGGACCGATCAGAGATCTTTCTGCCAGTCTTTCAGCTTTCAGAGGGGCGACCTTTGAAGTTGGGAGACCTGTTGCTTTTTTGATTCCTTCGTGAATTCTTCTCACACCCCCAGTGTCGGCAGCATCTTGGATGCTTTAGCGTAGGCTCAGCCAGTAGCTGTTGGCACACCTGTCAATCAGAGTTGAACTTATAACCGGTAAACTGCTACTTCTCGTGTTGTGCCGATATCTGTTACAGAAATTGCTGAAGTTTCCTCTTCATTGTGCTACGAGCCTGGGCGGATAATTGAAGGATCTGAGCTGCCCATACATCAGGACCTTCCTCATTCTCAGCTTCACTGGTGGAATCCAAAGGAAAGGCAAAAACCAATACGTTTGGCACCAACTCAGCTGCAGAATTTGCCAAAAGGAAAACGCAGTGAGTTAAACCAACCGCCTGCCGGACACTATTCCGGATTTTTAGTCAGGGTTTACTCCCATAGCTAACACCTCTCCCGATGTAACCCACACGGCAGTGGGGGTTTGAGTTTGGTGTTGCCCTTCTCCTAGACTGGTTGCCAACCAAGGCTAATATTGGCCCAGTCAGCCCACCCGTACATACCGCTGGGCACTCCGTCGCGCCAACGTAGCAAACTCTGTCGGTTAACGGGGAATGCGACGAGAACGCGTTGTTACGGACACTATAATATAGGAGAGGCCATGTGCAAGCGACCTACTGCTAGGGACTGGCCGTGGCCCTGCGGTGATCACCTGGAAAGGAGAGGCTGATAGAGACGTGTTACTTTCCTTTCAAGGATGAGCAGTGCGTGCAGCCCAGACCTCACCCCCTGTTGCCCCTTTTATTATCATCCAAGAAATAACAGTTTATTTCATAGTTGTCAAAGTTAATCAGATCATACACAGGCAAAGTGCGTCTGTCATTCAAACACATTTATTTCTGAAATGCCTTTGTGATATTGATGTTTGTAGCATGTAACGACAATAATCTTCATATTTTAGGAGACCATTGAGTTGTAGGTACTCGTGCTTTGTATTATATTTTTTAAAGGAGGAAAAAATAATATAGTTACTTAGGTCGCTTTCCATTTGTCCGGTCTGACCGGTCCAACTAGTCAGTTCTTGAATGGAACGCACGAGTTCTTGGAACTAGTTCTGGCCAGAATGGCCCTGCTCATGGATCAGAGCCGCTCGGGTCTTCTGCTCCGGTCGGCCAAAGCGCGGGAATTTGGAGAGTTGTGGCGGGAAAAATGTACGCGCGCGCCTTGGACCTTTCCATTTAAACTGGCCAGAACCAGATCTTTTCGGCCGGCCAGACCGGACAAATGGAAAGCGACCTTAGTTTTTAAAACTCTAAACTTCACTCTTTGCAGGCCTCCTGATGACAGCTACACGTTGCGACGGAAGTCCTCGTGAGTAATTATTTCAGCTGATAGTTCTTTATAAAGTTTTTATACATAGCTCGGCATACAAGAGTAACAACTACTGCAAACTCAAACACAGTTCTCCATAGAATGCTGAAATAATTGTATTTGATGGCTTAATTAACCAAAACGGATTACATTTGTACTGAAGATTTGAAGCGCGTTTCTTTTAAACACTGAGAAAATATCAGCTAAGTTAACGTGACTCCCGAGGACGTTGAGTAGGAAATGTATTAGGAATTAGTGTTTACTGAAACTCAAATTCTAAATAGTCTTAATTTCAATTTTTGGTATATGAATTTTCAGCTTTTAACTAGTAATTTTGTAAAGCGCTTAGAACTTTGCTGTATAAGCACTTTATAAATATTATTAGTATAAATTTTTTATAGCACTAGTTTTGTTTGGAACAGCCATGAATGTACCCTACACACAGTACGATGGGACTGATTTTCTGTTCTTCCCTTCTACTTTTGTGCCTTTTCGCTGTTTACTTTGCATTTCTTGTAGATGACCTGTTTGTTGTGCATCTCCTTTCATCTTTAACTTGTCGACTTCCCAATCCGCTTTTACTTTGTTATGTTTGGTATGGATCTTTGTATCTTAAGTCCTGCATGGAGTAGAAAGGTGATTTGCTTGCAAATGTCTTTGTGCAATATTTGCAATCTTTTGCAAAAAAAGAGGAATTGCACAAGCCAAATAACGGACACGTTTTGTATAATCGAATGTAATGAAGAGGAAAATAGTATAAGTAAAATATAATATTTTATACTATTTTACTCTTCATTACATTCAATTAGACAAAACGTGTCCGTTGTTTGGCTTGTGCAATTCCTTTTTTTGCAAAAGTGTTCCATTCTCCTATCCCCAAACATACGAAAGCAATTGTTCGGCCCCTTGCTCGTTAACTGACATTTTTACATCGTTATTTTTTTTCTACAGGTCAGGAATTCCAAGGTTAAAATCTTCAACTTCTGATGATTCACAAGAAGGTATTCAATTTCCAATTTCATAACTGATAAATAGAAACTTCTTTGCTCAACCCTAAAGGAAGGTTTGATGTAATTTTTGGTTCGGAGTTGTGTAAACTTGCCACAAGTCGAGCTCAAAAATTCAGGATAAAGTGAACGGGGGAAGGCCTTTGAGAAAGTCTAGGAGTTGTGTTATCTCAGTTAATGTTAGATTGGTGTTTCTTTGTTTTAGAGTCAGGCTCCGTCGTGAAACTGAATGGAGTCTACGAATATGTACAGTATTTGGGTAAGTACACGAGGCACGCAAGATCAACCTCGTCCCATGGTCTTTTCGGCATTCGATAGTACATTGAAAAGTAGTCTGATAGCTAGTACGGATGGCTTAATTATGAGGATTGGAACGGATTCTATTTATTATCCTGGAGCAAATCACTTGTTATGTAGCCAGCGTGCAGATGGCGAACGGTTTTGCTTTGAATTGTTAATGTAACCGTCTACGTAACGCCGAACATACTCGTGTTCTCGATCCTCACTGTTTTGCATTGAGTTGGTAAAACGTTTCTGATTGGTTTCTTTGGTTAGTGTTCTTACACGCTTTGCTATTGGTTGAATGCAGAGCTAGATGACCGTGACGTAACGTGGCATGACCAAGAAACAGCCAATCAGAAAACTTGTTCAAACTACGATCACAACGATCCAACCACAAACGATTTACTATATCCATGCAAAACAGCAGGTTTCGTCGGTTTCAAACACACGCTTTTGTTCTCCGTTGTGCAGACCGTCAACACAGGGTGTTAGACTGCCTGCTACGCAGGCTATTGTTATGCCGTAGCGTTTAAACGTAACATTTGCCAAACGTATTTTCCTTGGAATTCATTTTTTAAGTGTTTATTAACTCGTTCGATTTGCTGGCTGTCTTCTCGCATGAGTGCCGTTGATATCAGAGTCTCACCGCACTTCATATAAGCTTCCTGATACATTATTTTCAAACACTTTATAAATTGCAGTGAATAAGTAAAATACTCGGTTTCGAACTAACTACCAAGGCACGGCCCGAATGCAGGCTACCTGCAGCCTTTTCGGTCTAAATTTAAAAACCGTCATGACTTTAAAAATCAGCACAAGTCGTTGGCACCTGTGTCATTTTCATCAGTGGTCGTCAATGTTTTTTTTTATTTTTAATTTTAACTGAAAGCTGTAGCAAAGCAATGATTAATAACACACTCTGGTGGAACAGACGCTTGCAGCTAGCTAATGTCTCACGACGAGAAAAAAAGTGAACCTGCTTTTTGTTTGTGTTTAAACAGCGGAGTACCTCTTCAGAGTTCCAGGGTGGCTGATTCACCTTCTCGCCTGTGTGCAGGTCATCGCTCAAAAAACCTTTGATGCATTCGTTTTCAGGTTGGTATTAAATCCAAGATTTAATTATCGTTTGTTTAGGTGGAGAAACGATGTAGTAATTGGGCCTTTACCCATTTTTCTGGTCTGGCCAGTCCGACGGGTCAGTTCTTAAATTGAACGCACGAGTTCTCAGAACTGGTTCTGCTCATCGATCAGACCCGCTCAGTTCTCTCGCTCCGGTCGCCCAAAGCGCGGGAATTTAGAGAATTGTGGCGGGAAAAATGAATACTCGCGCCTCTCCATTCAAACTGGCCAGAACCAGTTCTTTTCGGCAGGTCAAAATTGACAAATGAAAAGCGATCAAAAATAGATATTGTAAGAAGCGCTGAAGGCGCATGCCAGGGCCGAGTGTGAATGCCTTAGAAGTTTTTAAGTCCCAGGCTGGCAAAAGGGGAGAGGGTGTTTGAACTGAGACTAATGAGAACGATTGATATTTCTTTATTTGGATTAGTTATCTTTTTCGTCCTTTTTTATTGCCGTTTGTGACCTTAGCAGTAATAAATTTTAGCCTTTTAATACTTAAATTATGCGTTACGTTTAATGAAAACTACGGTTTTTTAACGTTGGTTTATAATGTGGAAAAAGGTTTGTTCTATTATTTAATATAATGGTAGTAATGTATAATTATTATGAATCGCATAGTATAAACCTTTGCTGTAGTTCATCACTCTTATGTTAGGCATCACTTTGTCCCAGGTATTTGTCAGGAAAGGTTGAGTTACTGAAGGACGAGCAGAGACTGGTGATGATTATCCACCTGTTGAGAGGTGAAGCGTGCTGTGAACTTTATTTTCTATCGTGCCTCCTTACAGTGTCGTGCCTCCTTACGGTGTCGTGCCTCCTTACAGTGTCGTACCTCCTTACAGTGTCAGTACTTTACAAGCTGATTAGTGAGCCGTTCCAATCGGATACAAAAACATTATGAAATTTGGATTAGCTCTGTTATTTGACCTGTTTGTTCTACTTTTACAGATGCACTTTTCTTCGACCAAGAACCTCCCAGGTAAGTTTCGTTGTTTGTAAACAAATTTTTTTGTTAGATATAAGATATTTGTTAGACCTATGATTAAGAAACCAGTCCTTGTAACCCAGTCCCATTATCTTATATATTGTAGATTAATTAGCTTTTCCTTCTTTTCTAAAAAATGTAACCACATTGTAATTCAATTTTCTTTGCGATGATATGGATTATTAAACAATATTATTATTATTATTATTGTTGTTATTGTTGTTGTTATTATTATTATAAAAGTTTTGACGTTGCTTGCACCTAAACTGCAAGCAGTCTCTTCCTTTTCTTCATGAATGGAGCAAAGCAAATGAACAAACGGTGAAACTTTGAACGAGTCGGCGTTTTCTTCTCGAACAATTCTGAGGAAAAGAAAGAGACTGCTGGCAGTCATACTTATACCGTATTTCGTAGTATTAGATCAAAACATATTGTGTCGTGTCCTCTATTGTTTGACGTGCTGTTGCAGGAAAGGCAACTAGAATCCCAAATTGCGCACAACATTTTTAGTGTTGCCTTGTGAAAAGAATATCTTGTTTGATTTTGATTATAATTTTGTAAAAAAATTATTTCCTCGATTCGACTGTTTCAGTCCCGTTGGTAAATAGGTGATCGGATCAAAATCGCCCCGGAATTGCTAGATCACAGCCACAAGGAGGTGACTAGTGGTAGGCCCCTCCCTCGCCTCCCCCTTCCCATTCTCATCGGCGTCACCACCAACTTGTCTGATACTTGCTACCTAGTTTACGCTAATGATATGTGTCTCTGGGCTTTTTTGTTTACATCCCATGTTTAGAACTGACACACAGAAATTGGAACGACGCGAAGAAACCTTGAAACAAATGATGCATTTTATCCCAGGCAAGTCACGCAAATACTCGAGTATTGTTGTGCAGTGGTTTACATTCTAGAAGCGACCATTAATTGGTGAATCGTTTGCTCTGAACAGATAGTTTAGAATATCCTGTTTTTGTCTCTCACGTCCTTTTCTGTTCATATGTAGATCCAGCTGTGAGACTCATTGGCAGTGACAGGCATTGTTCCGGGATGTCGCTCATATTTGAAGTGCTGCAGCATCCCAAACTCAACAAACAGGTTGGTAAGAAAAGAGGCTAGAAGGACGAGTATAAGAAGCGTAAACAGCACTACAGACATTCTATTCAGGAAACGTGACAATACAAAATAAGAAGGAAGGGAAGAAGCGAAGTCTGAGAGAAAAGCAAGTGAAATAGAGTGAACAGACTGGTACGAACAAAATGTTACACGTAAAATACTAGTTCGCACGTTCTGATTAGCTCCTGATTGGTCTTGATTCCCCCGTAATGTCTGGCATGACTGGCATTGCGAGTTATTATTCAAATATATAATTTATTTTGACATTTTTGATTAATTGCCAACTTTTTCAATGATTTCAGATCACTTCCAAGAAATTTACGATTTTCCATAAATTTCGAAAGATCGTAAAATTATTATATTTCAGTATCGTTTAAAAGCTTTCCGAAGATTTCCGAACTCTTCCGAGGGTTTTCAGAAATTTTTGAAAACCATAAAAACAGTTCTCGAACACATTAAAAAAATTTTAACAATTACGAGAGCTTACGAAGATTTTCCGAATCTTTCCGAAGTTTCTGAACATTTTCTGAAGACGTATGGTTGTTGTTGTTGTTATTTTTATTGTTGTTGTTTTTGCAAAACAGCGTGCCATGTAATAATTATAATATTTACTTTGAACGTTCCGTCTTTATGGGATTTATCAAACTTCAGCCTTGACGCATTGAACTAGTTATCGCTCGGTCAATACAGCAAAGCCTCATAAGCATATATAATTCACCAAACCATAAATTACAAGGATTTACGCGCGAAAATAGGTTATATACGACTTTAAAATACAAGATTATACTCGTGCGTGATTAAATATCACACCAAACAATGCGTTTGATATTAGTTTTGCCGCCATGCCACTCTCTTTATTTAGCTTCCCTTTTTTCTTATATGGTCTGTAAGAATTTACGACTAGTTAAATACTGAACAGAAAAATACATGGCCTCCTGAGATATGACTTTTTTTCTTATTGAAAATTTTTATTATTCTTTCTCTTTGTGAGCCGGAGCCATTTTCAGCATGCGCTTGAAAGCAGAAAACGTATCTCCGCGAGGCTTTGTGATATTCTCTATGTAACAGTTCTTTAACTAATTATAAATATCCCTCACTGTGTCTGCAGCTGGCGTACTCTCTGCTTGACATTCTACTTTGCAAATTATTCCCCGAAATGAAACGGGTGAGTTCCTCGACAGGTTTTAATTGTCATTTGTTTGCTTTATAAAGTGGTTTCGAGTTAATTTCGAGACTGCTCGATAAATACAACACATCAAGCCTTCAATACAGACAGTTACCGGACTCAAATCTTCTCAGAAACTTGAAATATTTAAAGAGTTTTCATTTTAAGACATTGTTACCATGGCAATAGTTTGCATTTGCGTATTAACTGTTCTAGTCTCTGAGTGTGTCATCTTGCTATGTTACTTTCTGCAAATTAGAAACGATTTTATTGCAGTTTTCATTTCAGTACGTTAGTCGTTATTTTTGTTCTTTTTGTTACGATACAAATTCAGTTATTAACTGCAAACATGTGTACCAATAATTGTTATTGTATTTTTATAAGATAACTGCCAATAAATGGGTTATGTTCGATATATCAAGTAACAATGAGCCCTGAGTTGCGTCACAAAGAAGGCAACAATGTACTGTTACTATGAAACAATGAACGATGGCACCTCACTTGGTATATCGAACATCACCCCAATAAATGCTATGCTTTTGCATTGTTATAAGTTATCTTTCCAGCAGATGTTATTGTATGATTTACTACGAGTTGTCTTACTAGTAAATGTCATTGTATCATTACGAGTTATCCTACTGTGAAGAGTCGTCAACTTCTAACTCGCTGATCTCTTCATTTCCAGATGGAGATCTCACCGTCGTCATAACGATTCACTAGCTGGCGTAATCCCACCTGCCGGCAACCTTAACAGTTCCATATGCATATGCAGATTCCATTTTCCTTTACAAGCCTTCTTCATCAGCCTTGCATAGTTAAGAGTCTCGATGACCAAATGAAGTCGTGGGATGTCTTCCTAACTTTGGCCTGCGACCCATACGGACCTTGAGTAGTCTGCTTCAAAAATACCTTCTCAGCTTCGATCCAATGACACTGAACTTGAGAAATCAGAAAATAACTTGGTGGTGTCTGGCCGGGTCCCCCTGGAGATACCACCCTTCGTGCAGAAATCAAATACCTGGACGGTAGAAAAAGAGATACAGAACCATCATTATTCTTTATGGCTTATAGTCGACGTGAGTAATATGAAGATGTTTCTAAAGAGACCTGGTTTACAACAGTGCTAAAAACGTTGAGTTCTTTCGTCAGTGGAGCGCTGGCTTCCTATAGATTAAATTGGTATTTCTTCGACTCACGAAGCTTTAATACTCTTTCACTCTCATGGAAACCGAGGGTGAGGAACCTTTGCCCATCTTCAGAACAAATGATTTTAATTCAGAACTGGCTCTAAGATTTTACGAAGTTTGAGGCCAGCCCGCTGAAACAGAGTACTCGGCATTCAAAATCCAAATATGAGCACGTTGGTATGAGGGCCCATTCTGGTCAAAATGTGATAATATTTGTTACTGTCCATGAATTTTGTACGATGCTGGAATTAGTTTTTGAATATCGAAAAAATGTTTGTAGTCATGAAATTAATTGCACGATTATTTAATTAGTTTGTGTGTAGGTCGAATTAATTTTGTATGTAGGTCGAATTAATTTTGCATGTAGGTCGAATTAATTTTGCATGTACATCGAATTAATTTTGCATGGGAAGATAGTGGGGAACATGTATGCTTCGATTGTCGAACAAATTTGATCTATTGCAGAAAATGCGATCAGAAATATAAGACAACTGAGCAGAACGGAACGGGCCCCCATACATTAGCCCTATAAACCGCTGATCACAAAATATAGAGCAATTTTTCTTTACAGTAGCACTGTTTCCATTTGAGGCAACAAGGTTGACTTGAATTATTGCTTTGATCGCAAATGTGTAAATAATCGTGTAAGGATCTAAATGAATAGTTTGTTTTTGATTTTTTTATTTGTACATTATGTGAATTATTTGTACAGGAAATTAAATGATACGAAGTTTTTTTATTTAGAGATATTTTTCAGAAGAATGGAGATTATAATTGGACTACAAAAGACCGATGTGGTTCATTTGTGTGGAGATGTTGCAAATTAAAGAAAATACATAATTTAGTGTTGCTAGATATCAAAAACTACTAGTGGATTTGAATAATTGAAGGGTTGGAGATCGAGAACCCCTGTAAACAAGCAACATGAAATGGTTTTATGTGTTGTCAATAAAGAAACCAGTGCCTTTGCACTGCACTCTTGTACCTTGATCCAGTAATGGAGTGTCATAATCTGTACAGCCCCGGCATGTCTAAGCGCGCGTAAAGCTCAGATTGTTTACTGAAGAGCAACAAACCCAGGCACTCGGACTAAACCACAACAGGGGGAAACGAACACAACATAATGTTGGCACAAATTCCCAATCGCACAAATTCAGCTACGAGACAAGATGGCGGACAGCAAATACTGTACTGAAATAGTTCCAGTCTGAATGCATACTCGGAGGTTATGTGCGAGTCAATTCCAGCCGCGAGCATCCCCCATCCCCGGGCAAACCCCGGGCACTTGAAAAAATTTGTCAAATGCCCGGCCCTGCGGGGAATTTTTGTTGGCAAATGCCCCGCCCCCGTTCCTACTATGATGGCCAAATGCCCGCCCCCAAGTCCATCCGACCATTATACAAAAATATTATTTGCCATTTCTTAATTAAAATAACTGTTTCAGCTCAATAGAGCTGCCTAAAACAAGTCACGAAATGAGTCGCTCCGACTGAACAAAGACAAATCAAATGGTGTTGTTGCTTTTATAGGAGTTTTATGGTCGATAAATGCTCTTTTATTCCAAAATGACGGTGTTTGAACATGGTTCGCACTACTCCTGGAATTCCTGGAAAACTCCTGGAATTTTGTAATTTTCTTCCAGGGCCCTGGAAAACT
>JAOEJI010557379.1:0-13879 GCA_025448255.1 Umimayanthus chanpuru
TCAAATGCCCGACTCTCGGGAAGACGAGCTTGATAAAATCCCTCACATCTGTCCTGCCTGCTCCCCGCCTCGCGCGGGGTTAACAGATGCATTGTACAATTACGTCACGTAATGTCACACACGCATACTGGCGGTTGGACTGTACTCCGGTATTAAAAACACTTGTTGTTGAGAATGCGTGGCTATCTTGAATCTTATCTATCTCTGCTGTAATGAGAAGGTTGGCCCAGTCAATTAACTTTTAGTTTTTTGTTCTTTTTGGTCCTTGTTGTGCAAAACAAAAGCGAAAGCAAGATTTCTTGGGAAAAACTACGCGACTTCTCTTAGTATTATACACCGGTATACAGAAGGTGAAAGTTTCTAGCGTCAGCCAATTAAAAAGCAATGAATCAGTCGAGTATTGAGATCGAAAGATCTAATATTGAGATTGATCTCCTTCCGAACATATTTCAAATTGTGTGGCCTTGTGTTCGCACACGTATTCTGGGTCATAAGACAGTTAACATTTGCAGCAGTGATGATTTATGATGAAGTAGACTCGAACTTCATTTTATAGCCATGTGGCTCACTTCATGCACAATGACCCAAAGTTACTGTTTATATATATTTTGATTCCACCCGCAGCTTTTGTTGTGTCTCTCCATTGAGCAATTTTCACTGAGAAGAATACACTTTTACAATTTCAAGCTTATCTTTCTTTCGTTCCGCATTCAACTGTCAGTTCATTGAAAAATCCAGTACAATATGACAAACACTTGCAAGATCTGAGTTACACATTACAAGCGGAAACGAGTGGAGTGTTCTGATCAAAAGAATTCGGGTAAAATTTCGATTAGCGTGCGAGAGCACAGCATAATGTATATAAAGAGACCAGCCGATCTCAGTGGCAAAATCAGTCAAACCGTGGGAAAAATTCCGCCATTGTGTGCTGCCACAGTGCTCCCTCCGCATTATCTCTTATCTCAATAACTTCACAATAGAAACTAAAAGCTTATAAAAACAATCGGTACAAAGGGAAACTTATCAGAGCCGTAAAGCATCGCACGTGGATAATGTTCCAAGATTATGTATATATTTATTCAAATTAGAGGGCCAAATGGAGACATTTTAGCCCGTTGCCGGGGCCAATATCAGCTAAAACATTCTAACTAATCGTGGGTGGCCGATATACCTCGTTAATACCCCTTGAACAGGTCGTTTTCGACTGTTTTACAAGTCTCTTAGAATTCTTTTCCGAAGAGTTCATTAAAGGTTGTTTGAAAATGCGTGCTCCCAGCTAATTAATTACAGCCGGGCGCTAGTTTAATTGTCCAATCAACTTTCAGCGTTCTCACGCCCTTTACACTTGGTTGGTGATGAAAAATTTGTTACACAGCTTAACCCCGCGACCCTGGCGCGTGGCGACCAATCAGTGAATAGCATTCCCACGGTCGCGCTCGAGTGACCTCATGTTGATCGTTCCAGTTATTACCTCATAATAGCTGTTTGTAAATAACTGCAAGAGTTGACACACGACTAAAAATTTTTCCCACGGTGTGAACTATAAAAAGAACAGTGGGGCACACGACTGACATACGGCGCAACACTCCAATTCGTGTGCAATTGTCTTGTGTTCGGGCTAGGGGCCAAGTGAGGTCTTAAACACACGTCGGGGTTCAAATGGATGTGGACTTTGTGAGAGGTATTCATTGTGAAAAAATCAGCCATAAAATGGAAGCCAAGAAGGTACAAAACAAGCGGGTTTTTTTCCTGTTTTAAACAAAGCACATGAAAATAACAACTTCTTGAGAATATATATTTTTTTGTCATTAATTTTATTTCATATTTTAATTAACTGTTCCGCATAGAGATGGTAACGTTTTAAATTTCTATTTGCTTTTCAGTCTAAAAAACCGCTGATGGAAAAAATGAGGAGGGCAAGGATCAACGACAGTCTGAATGAGCTGAAATGCCTCGTTCTAGATGCCATGAAAAAAGATGTGAGTATTTAATATATCAAGTTTGAGCGTTTCACTTACCAGACTGAGACAAGACGCTGTTTAAAACAATATCTAAACTCCGCAAAACACACACACTTGTTAGCTTAGCGTTGGAATGCACTGTGCTAGCGTCCCAAAAGAATTAAATAACCTAATGAGCTCTTTTCTTTTCGTTTTTAAAAGGCTTCGAGGTATTCAAAAATGGAGAAAGCCGATATACTGGAGATGACTGTGAAGTACTTAAAGTCGGTACAAGAAAAGCCGCAGCAGACTGGAGGTATGTTGTGTCGCGGGCACTTCATTTCCTGTTTGCAAACCCTTCACCAAGCATCAAAATTGTTCTAACTTTTGAACAATCAACAAGTTAACAAAAACCTAGACCATTCATTTTGCTTTTCTTGAAGAGTAGAGGGGGTGGTGTTAAACGCGTTTACAAATTTCAAAGAGTTTTCATTGAACTTCTGATTCTTGTTGATTGGGAATATAGCGAGATAAAGGGTTAAGTTTTCATGACAGTCACGTTACACGTTGAGGATTAGTCTGCAGCCTCGTGGTTGGCAGAACTTTCCCGCCAGTGGGGGGTACAGGCAGGGAGCCTTTGAAGACTTTGAACTGTTGAAACAAACTGTTATTCCCTTAAGGATAAACATGCTGTTGTTGTAGCATTTAAAGTATGAATCAACGGCAGTAGGGGCTTATTGTGTCCTTTAAGAAAATAACCAAAATTTGAAATTTATGAGAAATAAATTACGAAAGTGGAACGGGTATAGAACAATAAATTCTATTGGGTTTAACGCCCGAACAAAAGTCAAAAGCGAAGTCAATGCAACTTCAATCCTTGGCATAACTATATCCATTGTGAATAAAAAAGAAGCCAGTTTCTTTCAATAAAGGATTTAAAAGCAAAAAGATACACTTCAGAAAGCTCTCGTGGGAGGACATATTGTAGTAAAAGAGACAGATTGATTGAAGACTTACTAGCAAATTTTTCATTTTTTCAGAGTCCCTTACCAAATACAGAGCTGGTTTTAACGAGTGTGCCGCCGAAGTTACTCGTTATCTCATGACTGCAGAACACATGAATCCTCATGTAAGGACGGAACTTCTGTCTCACTTGGCCAACTCCTTAACTGGATGCTCGCCTCGCTCTCAACAGTACTCCGTCCTAGAGACCACCGATATATCTACCGTCACTCCTCAAACTTCGCCAAATTCTCAAACACCGTACAACCACGCGCGTGCCATGTTTCCCGCCGGCATACCGCACGCTCAGCTCGTGACGTCCGCCAGCTTTCACGCCTCTTTACCGTCGCCTCCATCATCACCACTCGGCCCGGAGAAAGTTTCCTCGATTCCGACGCAACAAATAGTTTTAGGGGGCGGAATTCCAGCTTTTATCGTCCCAAACGACGCGTTCCAATTACTACCATTAACACTACAACAATCATCACCGAAAGTTCTCGAGCCCTGGAGACCGTGGTGACAAAATATTTCGATAGTGTGAAAACGTTTTTCGCCCGGGGTTTTTCGCTGGATATTTTCCCGAGCGCAAGCTTCTCCTTCGCTTAGAATTCACAATATCAAGTTTCAAGCCTTGCTTAATAGAAAGCGTGATACTTATTATAAAACTCTTCTTCAAAAATAACTGCAAACAGCAACAAAGCGAACAAACAGTCGTGGTATGCAACGCTATTTAAAAACAATCACTCTTGGTACCTGGGACGTATTTTTAGAAGTTGATTTAATCAACAGTTTTTATTCTTTGGACTTCTTTGTGGGAAGTGCTTCGTAGTTCCACAAAGTTTGTCCGAACTTTTGCATCAGTAGTGAAATGGTTTTAAAGTGAGATGTTCTAAGTTTTAATGATGAAAAGCGTGGAAATTTGCTTTTCTTTTCTTGAACCGAACAACATTTTTCAGCATTGTAAACTTGTAAATAGATAGTTTTAAAAATAATTCAGCGAGAATAGTGTTTTGGAAGATTTAGTTTATATATACTTACTTAATTAATCAATAAATATCACAGCAACTAAGTGAGTGACAATATTTATGCGTTTTTTTTCTTTCTTTAGGATGTTCCTTTGTGGAACTGTACGTCCGCATTTCCGTCTGTGCTCAGTCAATTTTTTTCAAAAATTGATTTAATCAAATTTGGACAAATCGTACTAAAATACTGTTCTCGCTTCCAATGTTCCTGTATATTGTTCATTGCGTCCGGCTGATTTTGCTAAGTTTATAATACTTCGAAAAGTTTCAGTTTGATATTTAAACTTCAGTGTATTAGCGGCACTGAGTTGTATGACTCTGGAGAGATGATGATGTTGGAAATAGCTTATAAAGACCTTGCTTTTTAAAATCAATTCCAGCACGCAAACTGTTTTCTCGACAAACCTTTCAGCAGGTTATCAACGTGAATTCCAAAACAGGAGCGAAAAATAAACAAAAACAATATTAAATCTGGGGTTGTCTTTGGCTCTTATCCATGTAACAATAGTGGGCGAGGCAGTAGAAAACCACAAGTATTGCTCAATTTGTTATATACTAAGTGAAGCGTCTATGACACGAATTGCGAGAGTGACGAATATAAAACCCTTCTAGCGTTCAAAATTACGCGATAGTTTTTAAACTGATATTTGTTTGGGGAAAACCGATCTTGAAATAGCCTTCGATAAATGTGTTGTCCACCAAGCTAAGCTGTTTTCTGCACCGACTGTCATGAAACTTTGTGTAGCTAATCCAAAATCAAAGACATGATTTGTTTCCGCAAGTCTCAATATCTTTAATGAAATGACGAGGCCACATCTAGTGATACAAAGAAAGAAGTTACTCGCCATTATATTTATATATCTTATCTCAAACGTATCGCGAGAATTTTCCGCGAGTTCAGTATCCAGTTAATGACGCAAACATTTTATCGTATATATCGCATAATTACAACATATTGGGAACTGCTTTATGGATAGCAAGTCTCGGCTACTGATGCGCCACTGATGGTTAACTGAATATTCTAGTTCTTGGACTTTGTAACACAGGCTTGCAAAAGCAGTGTACGTGGTCTAGATTTCCTTTCAAGATGCTAGACATAAACACTTTGAGATTAAGTGGCGTTTCAGACACAGCCAAGCCAAATGTTGAAGTCATGTGGTTAAATCTTGCCACGCTCCATTACGCCCTTAACAAGTTTCGTAAGTCACAATTGAAGTCAGAAATTTTCGAAACTTCAAAACTTTTAAGGGTCCCTCATGGTTTATCTAGTGTTGCGATGGGAAGGATAGACATTGTGACCGGCACGACGCACGGCTTTGCATCATGAGACTAGCACAAAAAACAAAATGTCCTTGCTGATATTGCACACGCATGAGTTTCAAAATATATATCATATTTGCCCGGCCCATCCGAAGAGCGCGCGCCCGTTCGGTACCTCAGCAAGAACCACAGTTCAATAAACGAATTAGGATATGACAATGAGCTAAAGCAGAATCATGTTTCAAGTTTAAAGGTTCTTTGTTACATAATAAGGCATACATATAGGTTTGGTTGTCTACAGTGACTCAAAGGCAAATAAAGTATTCGCTGTTAAGTGCAGAAAGATCCACTATGACGCCAAACATAGTCTTGTCTTTGTTTACGAAATGGTCTTGATGGACTTCTAAACAAAACATGGAGGGGAGCCGACAGCAATAGAACACTGATAGAAGGCGCTATTATTAAGAATCAACCACTGAAGGAATTCATATTAAGGGATATGGCTATGTAGGTCGAGAAAAAGCTAACAGGAAGTGAGGTTTAGTTACCTCCTACGATCTTCTTAATGACTCAGAATGAATATAAACGCACCCCGAAGAAATTACTTCCTCCTTTCTGTTCGCTATAAAGTATTGGTTTATTCCAGGAAGATGTATGGTGAGGATTGTCGTGATACTGAAAATCAAACCAGCAGAGAAAACAAGAATTAGTTTAAACAAAGTCAGGGTGAAGTACAAATGAGCTATTGAACTGAACAGAGATGGCACGCGTCCTACGCTAAGTTATGTGACACGCGACGGCATGCGCTAAGGAGCAATAAGGGATAACACTATATAAATCGTTCCGCCCGCGTACGCTTGTTTTATCTTCAGTTTTTACTGCGAGTTGTTGCCCATTTCCAGTGGACTTCAGCAATCTTGCAGCTGTACTGCAGTCGGCTAAGCAAGAATAATATATTCTTTTAAAATTCCCAAATTGTCATCTGTTCGTGCGCATGTCAGCTCCGAATACGAGTTCGTGCTCTTCCCCGCTAAAAAACCCTGACTGCCTGCAGTGCAAAGCCAAAGGATAAAAACTCGCCTTTCAGTGCAGAGGCAAGCAACATAACTTCAGACTTGGAACTTGAAGCTATTACTAACCAGTTTGATTATATAAAATTTTAGCTATTCAAATTTTCTCGAGGCTGAAAGCTACTGATTTTTAAGTGATGTTGCACTCAAGCCATTTCATATTCATGAGCGTTGTGTTTTGCACTGAAATTGTTAATAAAGCGTTAGGAGTATAGAATAATCCCCTCCAGCAATGGTTATGACTTGTGCTAAACACGTTCCACGCATTTCAACGTTTTGGGATGTTGCCAAAAGAAATTAAAGAAAAGGCGCAAAAACGAGGAAAAGCAAAGTTTGGAGAAAGTTTCACTTTTGTGAGTTGCAATCTGAGCTTTTAAGTCAAAGATAATTTTTCTGACTACTCAGCAAAACAGTCACAACTTGACCCTTAAACTGTCGCAGCTTTGGCCTCTTGTATCGAACTTATCAGTATAGTAGGACCGGGAGAGTAATTATACAAATTCTTCTTTTTAATAGCCAAAGCCTTTTCAGTTAAAACAGCCACAGCTGCCTGACTGCTCCCGATAACTCAGAACCATTGATAACTGTAACATCGGCTTTAATCGTTTTCTGTTTCCCCTGATCGAAGGTTGCCAAGGTTCCACATCGAGTATAATATCAGTCTGTCAGTGCATATGCATATAAATGCAAAGCAGCAGAACCTGATAAACTGTTGATAAGTGATATTGCGGTTACTTATTAACGGCTACGGAGGCACACAGAAAACGGTCAAAAAAGACTAATAAAGACACGAATCGAGCTGCTCTGGGTAAATATAAGTGAACCAAAGTGCGTGGTTGATAATGTCAATGGGGCCTCACTCAGTGTTTAGTATAAACTGGCATTACGAAATCGAGCGAGAAATTGTGACACTGCAATATTGAGTGACACTCGTTTAAAGAACTTTTTTAATAAATGCTATTTTTCTTGATTACTTTTTGGAGTTTCGGCTCAGATGTTAGCTCACAGTCGCTCTCGGGAACGGAGGAAGTCACGTGAAGTGTAACAAAACGCGAATATCTTTTTACTTCAAGTTCCTTATATTTAACCGCACCTTAATTTTAACGACAAAACCCGGCGGTCTCATAATTTGCATCATGCATCTAAGAATAGATTTGATTTTAAAAAAAACATCACTAGAAATCATATATATTGAATATAGTTTTACTATATATGGAGAAAAACCGGCACACGCTGCAATATTTATTTGCACGCAGATTTAACAACTTAAGTAACACTAACAATTTAATAAACAATTTCTACAATTATTTTTGTGTCAATTTATGTTTCGCTAGTAAGTAATTAGTCAATTTTAAGGTTGGGCAAATACACACAACCTACAAATACAGTATACAAATTACAAGCAAGCCGTTCCGCTAAAGTAAACAGTCTTACATTCTTCGTATTTAACTTTTCATGGAGAGTGACCTGGATAACCGACTCGAATCGTCACAGCACCAACTGGCAAAAAATTTTAAAATTATTTCAGGAATAATGTCTTCCCTGTAACCTTAGATTACTGCCTTTCAGACTGGCAATAAAACACTCAGCCGGTTGAACTTTAATATTTCATAAAGAATATTTTTGTATTTTACTTATAATTATGTAAGCATCATAATTTCTTCACTGGCCAGAAGAACCCTTCAGCCGGCCAGGAGTTCTTCAATTCCGTAACTAAGCTTTGCGTTAAGACCTTAGTTTCCAATATTATATATATTTGGCCGGTTTTACGGAAATTAAACAAAAACTATTGCTTTATTCTTGAAACAGTGCTACAGCAGGCTCGTAATTAATAACGCAGGCTCGGATTTGCCCAACTTTAAGAACAAGTTAATAACAATCTTAAGCTGACAGCTCTGTCATAAGATGATTAAAAAATACTCCAATTTAATAAGTTGTGTACGAAAAGAAGAACAATTTAAAAGCACTTTAGATTGAGGCTAAATTTGCTACAGTACAGAATTGAGAACACAAAGCCTCGGTCAAATTTGTTTCTTTATATTTATTAACTAATATTTTGTTAGGAAGCCCTATTCATTAATTTTTTTTTCAAAGGGGTTCTATTTTTAAAAGTGTTTGTGCCCAGCGCCTGTGCACCCCAATTCAGTGCACTCACTCCCCCCCCCCCCCCCTCCCCCACTCAATGGTGCATGGTTGGTAGCCTCAACTCTCACTTCACGTTCGCAGCATTGGCAATGCTATATACATGCTCACGCTTCTGTTAGCAACAAAACGGTTTACGTTTGTGCAGAATTTACAGCGAAAAAATGCTAAGAACTTGACAACATTCCGACAAGAAAATCCGGCAAGCTTATACTGCAGTTCATGCCGACAAAGGGGTGTCGAATGGCAAATCCGAGACTCGCCGAGACGCCGGGACTTGCATTTTAAAATCCGAGCCCGGGACGAAAAAGTGTTGTGACTTGACAGAAAAGCAAATATGTGACGGACAGACACAAAATCTAACCTCCGAGACTCATTAGTAGGTTGTGCGAGATTCCGAGACTTGGGTAGAATTCACCGAGACTTCTCATTTTTCAATGGACCATTCACCACCTCTCGACAAGCGGAGGGCCCGGCCTTTGACTGGGTGGTCTTAATTAGCAGACGTCGGAAATCAGTCAAACACGATAAGATTGAAAAAAGAAAACCAGAAACCTAACCATAACTTGCAACAGTGCCTCTGGATATGATATTTTGTGCAAAAACTATTGCAAGAATACTTCATTTCGTACCTTAGTGCAGTATCAAAACTCATACTGTAGAATACTGTATATGATTGCTTATCAAGACTCTTTCCAGTTTTTAATTTATGAAGTAAAGGATTGGAGTTTTGATTTATCATTTCTTTGCTATTTTTTTTTAAATTGTCTGAACATCTCGTTGCACAATATCTGCCGGAAAAGACTCCTTTCTTGGGCACGTTGAGCGAATGCGGTTCTGTGCAGGAACTGCCTCTTGGCTCTCGGCTTTGGTCAGGTCGAGTTACACGGAGAGCTTGTCAGTGTGGCAAACTAACATGCATCCTCAAAGAAAACTTAGTTCGCTTTGTAACGAGTTCAAACATATAAATATCTTACGTACAAATTACGTTACTGTTCGAATTTTTTTCCTGATATGAAAGTTGAAGCAGGTCAATAATAATTATTGCTAAGTGTGTAAAACTTAGCAGCTTTGTTTTCAGGAAACCATATTTTTGTCAAGGTGTAAAAATATTGGCCACAATTGGCGCGAGTGGCGGTCTCCCATAAAAATTTACCAAGTCGCGTGCAATGTGAGTTAAAAAATATATCAAGCATTTGGAAAAAACATTCAATTTTCCGGTCTTCGAAAAAGATGACTGCTATTTTTGTACTTTAACCTCATGCAAAATAAGTCCGTGTTTTAAATGTTGACATCACACACAGGCACAACATATACAAGAAAACTCGAGTTTACAAAACGATCGCCAATTAGAGCTTTTTCAGTACTTTTTGAACAGATTTTGCGCATTCTCAAGTAACTAGTTGCGATTCCAGCCGTTTTCTTTTATCCGAGTTATCTTTGTGTTGGAACACAAGCGACGCAGAGAGAACTGACTATGACGACAACCGCAGAGTGAAATTGTCCTTTATCACTGCAACCGTGGGAAATTTTCACATACTATTGTTATTGAAATGTGTATGCCTAAACTGAGTAATATTTCTGTCTTCAGACAAAGGCCATTGAAAAGGAATGTTAACAAAGAAGTTTGCTAATCACAATAGCGATTCGATCACGGTCACACGTGCGCGTAATCCGATGCGACCAGAGTATCCTGCATTTAAATCGAGTGGTGTAAACGAGACAGCGAAATTGACAAGAAAGGTCATTACACGGCTATCAACACATCAGCACCAATTTACACACATTTCATTGCCACTCCTTTCATCCCTGTTGAGATACAACTCTTCTGAACCTTGTTTGTCGACAGTTAAGGAGCTTGTTCGCTTGTACTCGGCGTTAATTTCATGCGACATCATTTAGATACTTAATTTGTAAAAGTCTTTGTTTCGTCGTTGTGTATACAGGCTTTTTGGAAGTAATTAAGGACAGGCGGCCACTGTCTGATTAGCCAATCAGAAGACAGCGGTCCCACGGTCCTCACGCGCCAATGGGTTGAGAGGCGTTTTGTTCTCGAGTCTGGTCGTGCGACCAACACAAACGGACCAATCACAGAGAGGGGTTCCCACGGTCTGAGCCTCTCAGAAGGTCAAGTCTATTGTCTTCGGCTGTTACGCCGATTGTTTTGGAAAATGTGTGAGTAAATATTTGTGATTAGTGACACAAGGCCAAAAGAATTTTCCCACGAACCGAGGCGTATAAATTAAAGTGGATGGGCACACGCCAGTCACACGAAACACACGCTTGTACCGTTCACGTCAATTCCTCAGCGATACTTCGATTTCAAAAACTACAACAAAAATGGCCGTTCATGTTACTGTTAGCGAGCAAAATTCAGACTATGTTAGCAAAATTCTCTCCGAGAGACGAAAGGTAAATACGACTTTCATTTTTCAGTAATTTTTTTTTTAAAATGACAACTACGTTTGACCTCTCGAGGCAACAACTCGTAAGACTGGCAGTAGCTAACGAATTCTTCTATTTATTTCAGGCAAAGAAGCCGTTGATGGAGAAACTACGCAGGGCGCGCATCAATGACAGTTTGAACGAGTTGAAGAGTCTGGTTCTGGACGCTTTAAACAAAGATGTAAGTTTATTACGGTTTTTCAGTGAATTTTCAACTTGCTCGCTGGTCTTTCTCATATTTGCTGACTCTATGAAAAAAACAGTTTCTGATAAGTTTATATTTTGTTTTATATAGGTGTCGAGATATTCCAAAATGGAGAAAGCCGATATCCTTGAAATGACTGTGCAATATATGCGGGAACTTAAACGTGAAGAGTGCAAACCTCAAGGTAAGCAAAATGTTTTATATCTGTGGTATTTCTTATATGGAAAGCAATGACAAATCGAAACTTCCATTTCGAGTTGCCGAGATTGCTTCCGGATTAACTTGTAAAATATCCAATTCGCCTAAGCATAGATAAGCCGCGGTGTGAGGTGGCAGACTTTTAGTTTTATCGTGGGAAAACTTTCTTTCGCTACAATGTGAATAAATTTCAAGTCAACTTTAAAAACATTCAAATGCAAACACTCCGAGATAATCGACTTATAATAGCCTTCCAAACTCTGGATTAATTTATGCATAGACGGCGTTGTGTGGTGTTCGTTTTAAAAACAACATTAATAAGTTGCTAATTGTCTACATCTTTATTTCTTATCAGGCTCAACAAGAGTTGCCGAATACAGAGCTGGATTCAACCAGTGTGCAGCTGAAATTAACAGAAACCTTTCAAGTGTTGAAGGAGCCGACCAACTTCGCTCGAAACTATTGTCACATCTCGCTCAATTGTGTTACCAAGGAGATACATCCCCCGCACCTGTACCCGCAAGTAGAATGGGAACTGCCAGCCCTGTTATGACTGCTGAAGCTACAACATCCCTATGCACAAGCGCCGCGTTGACGCCAATTTGGATACCTTACCCATCCCCCCCTCCGTCACCCGTGTACGGTTCACCCTCAATTTCGCCAGCTGTATCGCCGAGAAGTCCAGTCGCAGACTTTACTCCATTCGCAACAAGTTTCTCCTCGACCCCAGTTGTGCAAGAAGTCAAAGAAAACAAGCCTCTAGTACACTCACAGTCGACGAAGCCCCAAGTCTGGCGGCCATGGTAAACACTTATCAAAGTTTACTCTTGTTTTTTAATCAATGAACATTAAACTCAACCAGTCCAGATGTTTGGACAGCGGAAATTGTGTTGCATCCACTGGAAAGATTTTTGTACATAGCTTCTATTTGTGTTTTTTGAAAAAGAATAATATTGTAAATAGATAGATTTTAATGAGATTATATTTTTTGAAATATGTAAAACTACAGAGAAAAGAGTGATGATTTATATGCTGGACAAGTCAACCGCTTGACCCCAGAAATGTGTTGCTAATAAAAGCAGAATTTAAATGAAAAGAATAGTTGTGTATTCATTTTGTCCTAATGGTTTGTTTTGAGGACGGTCAAGTTAATGAGTCTAGCTGGACACTTAACTAAGTCCTCGTCAAAGATTTCTTCGGTTCTACTCTACAAAATAACTCCTGACATCTTATTATTTGTGAAAACCTAATTTGAATGGGAGGCATGGGAAGTTCTGATTTGAACTTTGCAAAACAGACAAACAAATTTCATAATTTACAAAACATCGAAAACGAGCCACTGCTTATATTTTCTTATCTACGCGAATTCCTGGATAAAGCGTAACACTTTCCTAAGTTGAAAAACCAATTGCAACGGCTTTTTCTCCATTTTTTCAGTCGATAGACTTCCTAATGTTATGTTTTTGAGGCCTCTTCAAAGAAACGTGTTTTTGTGCTGTCTAGCATTTAAAAACAACAAAAGTACAAGCAATGTCTAATCAGCACGCTCCATAATTGTTTGGAAACGTAGCAACCATATTTGACATTAATTACGCCTCACGCCTCAACATTTTAAAAACAAGATATAAATTTCAGAATTCAATATAATTGCCCAACTGTTCACTCCACTTCACTACCACCACTACCAGTGGGATGTTTTAAAAATAGTGCTGACTATATATCAAAACAAAGGATTATCAGACACTTGCTTCATCTAACTAGCTAAAGTAAACAAAGTCCACATGATTACTAGCACGTCATGGTATTTTTCCACCATCTCGTTATAATGCAACAGAATCCCTGATCTGATAACCACGGTTTGCGAAAGTGATAGACGATTACATTTTATACATTTTGTCTTGAAGTAGAAAAAGGATGCAAATGATAAGTGTAACTTGTTCTAACTTTTGAACTCAATTGTCCAAAACATTCCATTTTGCTTGTATTAATAAACTTGAAGAGTAGAAATGACTGATGTTATTTATGCATCACTAACTTTATTTCTATTCGCGATCGGGTTAGTGTCAAGGCTTGCTGGCCCCCCAGCAAGATAGCGGCACAGTAGTATGCCAAAAGGAAAAAAAAGAATGAGAGTAACGTTTGAGCCTGTTAACGAAACCCATGACAATTTATCATGACATTTCATTTTTAATCGTTGTTCTGAAAAAGTAGGCATAGTTTTGCCATTGGTTTTGATTCAGTTCCACAAAAATCAGAAGTTGAAAAATTTCATAAAATTACAAGGTAAAACTTTAATACATAAAAGAATTAACGTTTATTGTTAAAACAAATATCAAAACTAGAAGAGACTACGAATGGATTGCCCACAACTTAAAATTATCTAACTCTGAAGAAACCGAGAGACATTTCATATATTAGGAGCGCGTTCTGATTTCAGGAATCGGAAAAAAATGTTACTTTTTAGAGGTCGTGATCACTTGACTTAGCTTTCCGCTTATGATCAGTGCAACATAGCTGAGCTTCCTTATTCTGAAATTCTAATAGAAAATATCCGGCTCTGCTCAAAGGTTACAGTAGACAGCTGCTCAAGTGAAA
>JAOEJI010558490.1:0-15582 GCA_025448255.1 Umimayanthus chanpuru
TACTAGGGGTTGCACTGGTTTAACGTTTTCGAATTAGTTTGACCTATTGTTATAATAATCATATCCGTAGTTTTATAATATTGAATCTTCAGCTCTATTTTGTAATTAGTAGGCGAAGAGCTACTTCGTGGATGTACTGCTAATAAAATCTTTAATATTGTATTATTATATAACCACGTAGAAAGTAATCAATACAGGACTATCGTAATATAAAGGCATGGTTAGTTTTGCATCTATTCACCACTAAGGATGATTTTATCAAGGAGATTGTTCTGTATCTCTGCTGTGCTTCTTTGTTATTAAGGATTTTGGTAACTGGAATAGTGATACTTTGGGCTCTTTTTGCAGCAGACGGACGTGTTTGAAGTTATAATTCGATGAAAACAGAGTTACAAAAAACCCAACAGATCCTTACATGCATTTCTTTAGTTGTTTTAAAAGAAAAAATAACCTAAATCGCAGTGACAATACTCTCGTTACAAATACACGATCATTAGAGTAACTACCATGATATCGGTATTACGATCAATGGTCAGTGACTTTTTATGGTTGCTGTAAGTATATGTATGTTTTCAGTTCCAGCAAAAGTCTTGTTCATAACACCAAATGACAGTTATGTGATGAATACCAGTGTTGAACTGGTTTGTTCAGTGGAAGGTGATCCTCCACCTTACGTAGCGTGGATCAACGTCACTGATGGATCTGTTCTCCAGAACAGAACTGTTAATACCAATTACGTCATATCAAGTGTGTCCACCCTTCACAAGGGAACTTACAGATGTGAGACTGGGAACAGATGCAGTCCGATGGACAGTAACGAGACGACCATAACAGATGTGCTTGGTAAGTATGATGGTAATTTGATTACTGTTAATGTATTGATGTGTTTGTAAAGGCAAAAATTAACATTCAGGGAATCCTTGTATCCAAACAGAAGAATTATGTTGATACAGACTAGCGCTTAGAGCTAATATAACATGAATGCAGTGTTTAGCTAATACTTAACTGAATACATGTCGTTAATATAAGCTTTGTTAACACTTAATGTTAGACATATTTGTAAGTTTTTAATAACTAAATATAAACCTAAATATTAGTACATAAATTATTCTTTAAACGTTGTTTAGATCACATATGGTGTGCATCGTCTTGGTTTGATATACATCCTCAGCCACATCAACAGCAACACTGTGTTTTACTGGGGTGCAGCGTGACTAACGTTTTTCTAAATCCTTTTCCTCCTTACCTCTGTACTAGTTGCCCACATACCCGTTCCATAGAAGTGATTGCTTAGTATAATATTTGTTTTAGTATTCATGTAAATACCATTCCATTATTGTATCCATATTTAAAGTCCATAATCATATCTATATATCCACACCCATATTAATATCTCTGATCCATCAAAAATATCATCGTTCCCCATATCTTTATATTCTTATCTGAACATATATCCATATGCTTTTCCACCTCTATAGTTTCATACATGTGCATGTTGGTGTTTTTTCTCAGGAAAACTCTGTTGTTATAAAATGTAAATGTTTGTAGGTGTCTATTATTTGTATAGATTAAACTGTACCTGAAAATTTGATTTTTTTTAGCTTTGACTTTTGGATAGGAATTTCCCAAGTTTTTACTGAATAACCCAAAACAGTTTTCCTGAATCTACCGACATTGTTTATTGCTGTTGTTACTTCCAATTTAACTTTACTTTGTATAAAGAAATACAACCTTAACAACTGTTGAAGTGGGAGGTTGAAATTTTGTTTGCACTTGATTTGGAGATCCATTTAACTGAACGCCAAATGAGATAAAATTGTTCTGAAAGTGTTGGGTGATAACTGTGTGAAGGAAATCTTTTGGGAAAGAAATATTTTGGGAACTATTTATAATGCTTTTTTGTTCCAGTATTTTTAGTGGGCTCAGTAATTTCTTTGCACTCCGTTAAAAAGCAACAGACTCGTTAGTTAGAAACCCTTTCGTTTCTCAAATTTTCTGGAATCTAATGCTCGTTTACCAAAACGGTATGAATCATTGGCAAACAAAATTCACACTCACGATCAGATCACCTGATATGAAGCGAGTAACATACAGTATAGGACCATCCACGTCATTATTTTGCAACCTTGTCACAGTCTTTGAGCCTCTTTTCCTTTTAAAACTTGATTGGTTGATGTACTTTAGTAACGTCCGTTACCCCAAGGGAGTAAATATTTGTTACATTTTGCGTACGAAGCATTTCCTTCCTTTTCAGTGCCCAATCTTGCTTTGGGCAGAAATGGACCAATGACGCAAGGCAAGCAAGTGTACACGTACCCGCTTTCAAGCAAAATTCAAAATTTCTAGTTTTATATGCAGTTGACTTCCGATGTATCTAACTACAGTTTAATAACAACATTGGTTTAAAGAACCTCGTTCACCTCACGGGAGACCTGGGTCAAAGTGAATTTACGGTGCCGCTAAAATCGCGACACAGACGAAAGGTATTATTGTTTTCACAATCTGCTTCAATCTTTTCTTTTATTTAGTGTATTTCCAACTTTCAGACTGTATATCAAAACTACGTCGTCGTTTTTATACACCAAAAGTTTTTTTTTTTATCTTAAGTTCAACTTAACAATTATTTCACTACTATCATCTCGAATTCGGAAATGTTATCTGATTCTTTTGTATGCTTTTGAGACACCGATGAGTGAGCGAGGTCAATTTCGAGTGAAGGAGGCCACAGTGGGAATTCTTTTGCTGGCATCAGTTTGTTTCTTCTGCAGGAAGGGGAAGAAACGGAGACTGACTGGATTTAGACAGCTCTCACACATCATTTTCGCCAAGTATTTGCTCCACGTTGTCCATGCGATAGATTTAAGCGAAAACTGCCAGCAGAACTTCGACTTCAAGCAGAACAGATCTAGATCTGGTCGGGCAGTGGGCAGAATGTCGGCAGGACCGGTGGAATTATCTATTTTGCCAGCAGAATTTGCTTGCCGGTAAGCCTATTGCAAATTCAGTGACTGAGCGAGTTGTATGTTGCTTGAAACTGTGCCGTCTTATTTATCCGGTTTCAGAAGTTAGAGTCATGCAAGAAATACATACACTTATATGTACGACCAAAGTTACACAACAAATCCTTGCTATTTTAATAAGATAAGATTCCTCGGAGTATATTAAATTATGAAAATGTGAGCAGAATTTCTAGGCAGATTAAGCTGACTGATTTGCTTTAAAGCCTACCATGCGAAAAGCAAACCCGGGAGCAAGCTCGGCAAACAGCCTTGGCTGGTTGTTGACTTATCAGGTCTTTCGGCCGTTTCTCAAAATCAAATTTACAAATTCTCACTTTAGGCTTTAATAGCGGCAGAACGCATGACCTTTGTAACATTTTCCGTTCCGCTCTGTCATCACAAACGAATACGTAAACAAACCACGCCTTGCCACTCCTAGGTGATCGAGGTTCTTTAAAACAGGCAGTGAACTATTTTTTTGTATTAGGTAGTTTTGTGCGAATTTTCTGCCAGTTGTTGCTAATCAGTGTCACTTTATGATGATTTCCAAAGTAAATCGAAGTATAGCTCATTCGTAACTTATTTCGCGCTGAGTGACAAACATATGGTGCGAAATGAACACCTGGAATCAAGGACTTCAGTGAGAGTCTGTATTGAAAAGAAATTCAACATCCGTTCTATTATATCTTAAGTGATAAAAACCTAGAGTGTCATGCAAAGCTAATTATTCATCTATTTTTTTCCGATTAAGTGCTATATCAGTAACAAAGTCTTATTGGAATCAATATAATTGACAGTTATCTAAAATAAAAATATATTACGAAAGATTTGGTTACCAATTCGGTAGAGTTTGACCAATTAGAATCGCCAAATTCTACAATTATGTTTTAGATGAATATGAATTTGTTTAGCTGGATGTTCACTACTGGTATGCTGTAGTGAAGACTTCTCTGGAAAAGAATGTTCCCGACAGACAAGAGACAAATTGGAGGGAACAAAAAACTGACGGCAAAGTGCTTAGTGAATCATCGAAGTGTGGGAGATGTCACCAATCCTCCTAGCCAGACATAAAGCGAAGGATTTTCATTATGTAATGCTGAAAGCTTCTTCTTTACAAAACTGTTTATCAAGAAATTGATATTTTTAGTAATCCCGAGGTTGATATTTTTGTTTTAGGGAACGTCACTCTTGTTCACCTGGGGATGGGAGGATTAATGTGGAAACCACATAGTTTTGAGTGAATTCAAGTGAATACTGTGGTATTTCAACAAGAATCGCATAAAATGGATGAATCTCGCAAGGTGATTGGAATATCATCGAATAGATGAGAAGGTATTTAACATGGAATCGCATGATTTTAGTGTGCACTGAGTCGAGACGTTATACACGACGTGTTGGTCATTTGGTGTTTTCTTTAAGTTTGGTGGCAAGATAACAAACAATACATACCAGATAATATACTGATGTTCAAAGGCCTTTTTCGAAGGAGAACACAATCAGTCATTTGCATAAATTGAGCAGGAATGTGTGCTGCCGAACTTTGAGCTAAAGTTTCATTTCTTGGAGAGACTTAAAAACCATTATGAACTACTGCAAGTACGAGAAAAAGGCAACAAAGTGAAAGACGATGAGAAATATCTCATTTGGCAGAACAAAAGCAGCGAGAATATAGAAAGAAGTGAGCCACAAGCTGCCCGTATAGTAACTTATACTGAGGAGGAAACGGAGACAATTCAAAAACGACATGGAAGCTAAAAGCACCAAGAAAAGTACTGCGACTGCCGTTCGCCGGTTTCGTTGTTGGTACGAAGGAAAACAACACAAATAAGAGCTCGAACTCAACAAAATAAAAATACAAAAAGCCCAGATAAGTAAAGAAAACAAGAGCAAAGAATACGAGCCAGGCTCGTTGCAAACGTACCACAATGGTTTGCGAGGTTTAACTTCCTTGAGCGGAAGGAAATGACAAACCCGTTGTCAGTTCACTCTTCAGCTCCGACAGCTACAGTAAACACAGCGAATGACAACAATAGCAGTTTCTCTCGATTAATAACCGGAGCCGTAGTAGGGTTGTTCACAGGCGTAACTTTCAAATGTTCACATGTTAATGTGAGTATTAATCTACAATCCAGAGTGAAGCCTTTGTGAAGATAAAGGTACACTAAAACGTTCACTGATTTGAAGTGGCTGGCGAAGAAAGAAAACAAACCTGACTTTAACGATATCTAACCATTTGGGACTTCGAAGATTAAACAGGCGTTTTAAAGAATTTTCAAATACAAAATGAATGTATTGACCTTTGTTACTAAAATGGAACCGCGTTGAATTATTTACTTGTAACTTGTACTTGTATGAAGTTCTTGTACTGAAAAGTTATTTCAGTTCGCTTCACTCATCGATTCAAGACACTGAGAAAAATTTGACGATCTCAACTCAGTGATGTATTAGTGCTCACCGTCTTTTTCGCAGAATTATGCTTCTCCAGTTTGATCTCTGTTTTGAGATATTACATTAGGTGGAAATTGTCAGCTTTCATTATTATAAAACTTGTCTCCACGAGGTCCGGATTATAGCGGCGAGCGTACCGAGTATGTCGTTGCCGTTGACTTAAATGTGATTCGTTGCCTGGTTGACCTTGCAACTAAATGGCTTTCGTGCGCGTGAAATACAAGATAAACAAATTCAAACACTCAAGCTTGCGAGATTCATCCATATCATGCTATTCAATAGATTCATCCATATTGTATCTATCATATATCCATGCGAGATTCATCCATATCATGCGATTCGCGATTCGTGCGATATCATTTTTCTCGTGAAATTTAACGTGGAATTCCCTCGTCAGGTAATGGATTTTCCAATAAAATCCTATAACCCCCACTCCACTCCATTAGAAAATTTATTTGTTTGTAAGCGGAAGTGGTTCCCTTACTTCCTCATGTTATGTGCAAAGGTTTTGTTAACGATGGAACGTAGAGTGGAAAGGTCGTTTACGTACGGTGATAGATTTGTGCTGCTTTTTTGTCTTGTGTTTCTTCGATGGGACTATGGCGAGCTTCATGACATAACATTTCCAATACCAAGAGAAAGTTGCTTCATTTTGCTCATCTCTTTGTTCATCCAAGAGTGGTAAGCATTATTTACTTGCCCTTTTTTCTCAGTTTTATTTTTGCCTTGGCATTTACTTTTCACTACTTTTATTCAAACAATTTCTTTGTTCTTTTTTCTCTTTCCTCAGTTTTTTCCTGGTTCACACTTCACACTGGATCCTGTGCCCATTCATTTCCATCGTTGTGCGAGTAAGTGTCCTATTGATGTTGTGAGGTTCTTTCGTATACCGTACGAAACCATAAACCTGATAACACCATAGCAGATTTGCGGCTTGACTAAATTAAAATTAAAATTGAACTTAAATTAATGCTTGATCTTACAAGCTGTTAAGTGTTTGTCACTGTAGACAACATATTTTAACTGTTTTAACCGCAAATAATGCGCTGATTTGTAAGTCTTCCGTTTTGTTAGCTGTTGTTGTTGAAAACCATCGAAACACTTTATGTTTAAATAACTGGTTTCGAGTTAATTAGGTTGATTAAAAGAGTAAGAGCGACAGGCAAAGTAAACGTTTTTTGTATTAATATTTTATAAAATTTTTGAACTGTATTTGCTATTAATGCAAATTATAAAGCATGAACTTGTCCAAGTTGTTTTTGTAGCGGACCTTTCCAACTGAGCTGAAAGATAACTGTCAACAGAAAAAACCCTACGTATTTTTCCAATTTGGAAAGGTGTGATTACTGATGTGTAGGCTACTCTTTTCGCCAATTGCCATTCTTATGAGGTCAAATCGACATGTACATACTGAAACTTAGCACTACGGAATAAACCCCGAAAATACACTCACCTCGAAATTACACACAACATTAAATCCCAGGCATGTAAGTGCAGTAGTTCCGATAACGAGCCCATTCCGAGTATGTGCTCATGATAATAAATAGGAACTTTGAATTTAATTGCCACTGCTGGTACCATAACTACATAGCATGCAGTCAGTTGGTCTAGCAAGCAAAGCAAAGTCAAAAAGGAGAAGAGAGGAAGTAGGGTGGAAAGGCGGAGTGCCTGAGCAAGAAGCCCTAAAAAACTCAACTCCAAGCAAGCGCTCGTAGACACGCTCGGGCCTCTCGTGTTCTTGATTTACGTGAACGATTTGCATATGAATTTGAACTTCCCAACGAAGCTTTTTGCTGATGATAGTGTGCTTTATAGATCGATCAATTCTTTTGAAGAACACATTGTACTACAAAAAGACCTTGAAACGTTATCTCGCTGTGCTGAGGATTGGCAAATGCGATTCGAACCTTCTAAGTGCTACACTCTTGTTATCACCTTGGAGAAACAGCCACCCGTGTTCACCTATTCAATGCTGGGAAGTAACCTCACCCAAGTGACATTCCATAAATATCTCTGAGTACATATTACAAGAAATTTATCATGGTCGCTTCGTTCCAAGGCAAATAGAGTACTGAGCATCCTACAGACGAATTTTTCTCGATGTTCTAGACTAGTTAATGATAACTTTATGCCTGGTTAGACCCCAGTTAGAGTACAGCACTTCAACTTGATCCCCATACGCTCAAAAAGACATAAACACCATCTAATCAGTGCAGCGCAGAGTAGCAAGATTCACGCTCAACAACTATGACAGAACAAACAGCGTTAAAGAGATGATCGCAGATCTCAACTGGGACTCGTTAGAAAACCGACGAAAGTGGAACGATTTAGTTTTCTTCTTTAAGATCCAAAATATAACTTACTAGGCATTCCGTTCTCTAATGATATGGTAGAATATCATAGATCTCTGCGTTTACACTATACTCACAATTATGAATTATAGGCAATTACCATCCTCAGTAAAAACATTTAAATATTCATTTTTTGTAAGAACCATTCCCGTATGGAGTGTTTTACCTTCCACAGCCGTCTAATCAAAGTCTGCGGATTGTTTTAGCATGTTTTATATCTCTAATTGTTAACTGACCGCTGCATGTAATGCCCGCAGACCATCTATGCCTGGATTATTTTAACTATTACTGGCACTATTAAACTGAAACTGAAACTGAAGCAACTCTTCTGTTGTTTCTCTGCTGACAAGTAGTTTTGATGTCTAGATACTGTTTTCAGCATTTGTAAAAAAATCAGTGGTATATCTCTGATGAAATCTGACGTTAAAGACAAAAGAAATAGGGTAGTTTTAACATTTCAAGCTGTTACAGTCTTGCGGTGCTCACTTGATCATTGTTAGAAACATCTTATGATATCATCTTCAGCGTGATAAAATAATACCTGGTATCTGCATTTTTGACAAATACGTTAAAATCACGGTCAGGCCTATGGATACCTTGTTGAACATTACAATTATTCGTTCACCCTTCACTTAATTTGTTAACCTGGTGATTTTGTTCTAGCGGGGCTTGCATACAAACTGTTCAGTGTAGTTCTGCCGTACCGAAACAAATTGTTTGTTACATCGTGGATTAAAGTGAATCATGATTCATTATGACGAGGTTCCACTGTAGTAATTCGTTTCCTTTTTTGTGACAGTTGCTTCATCAGTTTCATCATTTAGAGGGAATAACGAATCCTGTGTGGGACTACCTGTGAACTTAACCTGTGACGTCCAGGGCAACCCAGTTCCGTTTGTTGAACTTGTCAAGAACACGGATGAACAAGTGCTGCTTGGTGCTACTGGCAATAGTTTAACTTACATGATCAGTCAGGTTGATGAAACGCACGTGGGAACGTACAGTTGTTTAGCAAACAACACAATTGGTCCAAAAGTCAGCAAGGTCTTCACCATCGATCATGTATTCGGTAGGTAAATTGTCACTTTGATGCAGCAAGGAAATTAATTCCGATCAAATTTATTTAATGGTATTGGTAGTTCCACTTTTGCATCGCTTTAACTTTTAAGAACAAACTTTGTCAGAGCTTTTGTATACCAGCGTTCTTTTTTTGAAAGAACCGTTCCACTGTGACATACTATTCATGTTAAGCCTCATCGTAAAAGACAGGTTTCATATTATTCATCATTAGTCTTATTATAGGTTTTGAGGTAATAAAAAGGACGAGTTTATCTTGATCATAAAATAAGCTCACTCCTTTGTGTGTTTATCAAGCATGTTTGGAAAAAAAACTAAATTTAAATTTAAATTTCTTTCGTCTTTCAGTTTCATCAGTAGTAGTGTTCATTACCCCAAATAAAGCGTATGTGAAAGATGAGAAAGTTGAGCTGAATTGTTCAGTAGAAGGTGATCCTCCACCTTATGTAGCGTGGATCAACGTCACTGATGGATCAGTCCTCCAGAACACAACCGTTAATACCAGTTACGTCATACCAAGTGTATCCACCTTCCACAAGGGAACGTACAGATGTGTGACAGGGAACAGATGTGGAAAGGACAGTAATGAAACGACCATAACAGATGTATATTGTAAGTCTGTAATTTTTTTTTCATATACAAGCATGCATATGTGGCAGTCATACTGTTTATCTAAGCTGAGTTATAATAGTGAATGATAGAACGTCCATCGTCAGCACCCACATACGATGCCATCCAAGTTAGGCCATAATTCCTTCTTTTTTTTGGTTTGCGATACCGCTGACAATAATTTTGCGGAAATAAAATACAAATAAAAATGAAATTATGTTTTCCCAGACTGCTATAAAAGGAAAGAAAAAGTTCACCAAAATTGACTGAGACTGACCTGTGTTGACTTGGAAAGCACTTCAACAAGCAATCACTGCAACATTTGTATTGTCTATGAAATTCCTGCAAAAATCTGCGTTTGCGTAAACAAGAATGTTTTTTTTTGGTTTTACTAATCGGAGCAGAAGTTTTCTGCCTGCATCTAGAGCGTTTTGCAGGATACTGAAACTGGATTTATGCACATGATCCAAACATTGATCCAAAATGGCGGAGTTTGGCGTGGTAGGAAAAACAAGCAAGAAAGTTGCTTATCCTAAACTGCTCTGAGTTTGTTCCAATTTGCATGTACACAAAAACAAATTGTTTTTATAGGCACTTAACGTGCTTTTCGGAAATAATGTGATGCGGCTAAAAATCGAGTGTCTTCTACGTCAGAGTTCGTCAAGAACTCGGTAGTTATGCCGTGTTGCTTAAAAGGGGAGTACGGTTTATGAACTGTTGAGTGCAGCTGTATAAAGTGAATAACAAGGTATTTTTGTTCTGTATTTTTATAAAAATATAAAATACGCAGTATTATATAAGTATAGAAGACGCAGTATTATATATGGTTTCACGCGACTTACCACTATTATTTTTATTTTGACCGCCGAGAATTGAGCTTTGAGAAATAGTCCTAAACTAAGAAAATAAAAAAGATAAATTGCGTCTTCTCTCAACACAGACAAGCCAACCATCCAGAATGTGACAAGAGCTCCTCACTCTGTGTGCGAAGGAAGTCAGGTGACCCTCTATTGTGATGTTACTGGTAACCCGAGTCCTTATGTTGCCTGGATCAGTGCAAGTGGAACAGTTCTTCAGAATTCAACCAATGTTACCAGCTATACGATCTCCCAGGTGACGCGAAATGAGGGAAACTACACTTGTAAGGCCAGCAATACAGTTGGGGAAGATACTGAATATACCAGCTTTTTGGATGTACAATGTAAGTTTGTGAAAGAACTTACCGTGCATAGAACATCTTTATAGCGTTGGTTATTTGTGTTCTGATCCCAGTCCTTTGTCTTTGAGATAAGATTTATGTTTGAAACGTTATGTGTAGAGAAGCAGCTTTTTACGCAAGTCTACGGGGCAACTAAACTTCGGCCTTGATGCAGTGACCTCTGTATTTCTTTGTCAATACAGACCTCACTGTCGGTTAATATTAGGTAATAAAGAAGTTTTGCTTAGATGTGACATGTGGATTACTGTTTTAAACAGTTCGGAGTTATAGCACCTCAGATCCAACTCACAACAAGAAAATAATTAGTGAATATACTAAAGTGATATTGAATACAGGTACACTAGTAAATTTCATGCGGTTCAGGCATAATGTTTCTCGGGTTTAAGGGTATCTAGTATAGCTATATATTCAAAGCCAGAATAACTGTACAATTCTTATTTATTGCATTTGAAACATACGTGTTAGAACACGATCAGTGTCCAGCTCAGTTGTTCAGAAGGTTATCATTTACCACACATGATCTGGAGCAGTGACGCCAATGAAGCTTGCACAAGCAGTATGTTAACATTATAATATTAAATCAATAGATTCTGCAAGAGTTAGTTCCCACTCTGAAAGCCAGCCATACACTGTGGGTGAACGAGTTCAGCTGAATTGTTCAGTGGAAGGTGATCCTCCACCCTACATAGCGTGGATCAACGTCACTGATGGATCAGTTCTACAGAACAGAACTGTTAATACCAGTTACGTCATACCAAGTGTATCCTTCTACCACAAGGGAACTTACATATGTGCGGCTGGGAACAGATGTGGAAACGAGAGTAAAGAGACGGCTATAACAGAAGTATACTGTAAGTCTGTATTTCATACACATGCTGATCTTACTGGCATTTTACTGGGTAAATAATAACTTTACTTAATATCTGTTGCGAGAAAGCTTTTATTTATGACATTTGCTGCGGATGGAAGGCAGCGGGAGCTCAGCTGATAGGACTTACAGCTTATGGTCCCTTCTGGCTTGATTCACATGGTCAACGAGCTTTTTAAATAACCAGATATATTTTTTTCTTAATGAACTGTGCTTCTTGTCTTGTATAAAGTCCATCGAAGCTGTGACGTACGTTATAATCTAAGTTATATTGCAATCACGATTGTGAGACTGCCTTCTCTCAACACAGATAAGCCATTCATCCAGAATGTAACAGGAGTACCTTACCCTGTATGTGAAGGAAGTCAGGTGTCCCTCCATTGTGGTGTTACTGGTAACCCGAGTCCTTTTGTTGCTTGGATCAGTGCAAGTAAAGCAGTTCTTCAGAATTCAACCAGCATTACAAGCTATACGATCTCGGAGGTGATGAGAAATGATGAGGGAAACTACACTTGTAAGGCCAGCAACACAGTCGGGGAAGATATCGATTCTACAGGAATACTGGATGTTCAATGTAGGTTTCTTCCCGTGCCTAGAACATTTGTGTCACAGTAATAATATGCGGCTTTTCTTAGATACTGGATATCTAAAAGAGTCTGAATCATCAGATTTAACCTGTAGCTCTGAACTAATTGTTGAGTATGAATGTAGTATTGAATACAGTTACAATAATTAGTTTTATGCTGTTCAGGTATACTGTCTGTAAGCTTCAAGGAACCGAGATAAAAAGTTAATTCAGTTGCCTAATTCAGAGCATGAAAAACTCCAGGGCCCGGTTCCTCAAAATCTCAATTAGCGCTAACCCAGGGTTAAATCACCAATCCTATTATTAAAATTTAACCCATTGTGTTCCACAAACACTGATTAACGCTAATCCAGGGTTAAACCGTGGGTTAAATTTAACCCATCTAGCTAGGTGGATTAACTCGCTAATCGACCGATTAGCCAAAGCAGTTAAACAAACTCGAGCAACTTTAAACCTGCTTTAAACACTACATAACTTGCCACAGATCCATCGTATAAGAACACACTAAAAGTCCATCATTAATGTGATATCTATAACTGTATGCTAAAACCCTTAGAACTTAAGAAAGAGTTAAAAAAACAGGTACGGAGTGCTGACGATCGAAAGTTCTTGAAGATCATGACGACCATTTTTCGTTTATGTTTAAATTCCTTTCATTTCCCTGTAATTTCAACTCTTAAATGCAACAAAAGCATTGGAAATGTTTTAAATAATAGGGGAAGAAGCTAAAAAAACAGCCTTAACGTGTGTTTAAAAGCAGAAAGTGTGAATTCTTGTGCAAAGAGGGAACTAGTTAAAAAAAAGATTGATCAAAACTTGCAGCTCCGGGAATCGAACCAATGACTTCTCCAAGTTCTTGCTCACGCCATTTTCAGGAGCCAATGAAAATTCAGGGCTACGCATTAACCCTGGGTTAGTTAATTGGTTGACTAATCGAGGTTTGAGGAACGCTTTTTAAACCACCGATTAACTAACCCTTGGTTAGGTTAGGACTAATCCTGGGTTAAGTTAATTGAAGTTTTGAGGAACCGGGCCCAGTTTATTACGCTATGGAAAAATTATGTTAAAATACGACCAGTATCCGGCTAAAGTGTTCAGCAGGCGATCATTTACCATACATATTTTGCACTGGTAGCACTAACAATCCATGAAATTGATGCATCGTTTTGAAATATTGCAATTTCAAATCAACAGATTCTGCCAAGATTAGTTCCCATTCCGGAAGGCAGGCATATTTGTCGGGTGAACGAGTTGAGCTAAAATGTCCCGTGGAAGGTGATCCTGCACCTTACGTAGCGTGGATCAACGTCACTGATGGATCAGTTCTCCAGAACAGAACTGTCAATACCAATTACGTCATACCAAGTGTATCCTACCGCCACAAGGGAACTTACAGATGTGTGACGGGGAACAAATGTGGGAACGACAGTGAAGAATTGACTATAACAGATGTGTTTGGTAAGTATTGTTAATACCAGTTACGTCATACCAAGTGTATCCTTCCTCCAAAAGAGAAGTTATAAACGTCTAACAGAGAACGGACGTGAGAGCAATAGTAAAGTGATAAATATAGTAGATTTGTATTGTATTTGTTAGCAAAGTGCAGTTGCAGTTTAGTGGCAGGGCAACGAATTTTGTCTATCAAGTTTTGCGCTTTGAGATTGTATTTAAACTGTTTTGAAAACTAGAGATAAATTAATGCTAATATGGATCACGCTTTCTGTGTTGCGAGTTACGATTTGCGCTCGGCCCCTTCTGTGATACTAGATTTGCTAGCGTCTAATGAAGAAAGAATATTCAAGGATGTTGCAGCCAGAATACTAATTCCTATCCTAATTTTATATCAAAAGTTACAGCTTTTCTCTTTGAACTCGAGAATCTGTGTTCATTTTTAAATATTAAGTTTGTAGTTTTTTCCCTACTAGTTTTAAAAAAGTTGCAAACAGTTTCTTAGTCATATGTTTTAGAGAGTACACGTAGGTGGAGTCCACCCAGTGGGAATATTGCTGACAAAAGTCAGTACATTGTTGTTGTTGTTGTTGTTGATGTTGTTGTTGTTATTATTATTATTATTATTATTATTTTTATTTTTATTATTAGTGTTATTATTAGTTATTACTATTATAATTACTACTGTTATTATGTTAATATTTTTGTGTTATTATACATAGATGTGTAGACTGCTAGAAACAGCCATCGAAGTTGAAGACTGTAACCAAGATTGTTACTTCATTACAGATAAACCAATCATCCAGGATGTAACAGGAGTGCCTTACCCCGTTTGTAAAGGAAGTGAGGTGACCCTCTATTGTGATGTTACTGGTAACCCGAAACCTTTCGTTGCTTGGATCAGTGCACGTGGAGCAGTTCTTCAGAATTCAACCAACGTTACCAGCTATACGATCTCCCAGGTGACGAGAAATGATGAGGGAAACTACACTTGTAGCGCCAGTAATTCAGCGGGAAAGGATGTTGATTCCACAAGAATACTGGATGTGCAATGTAAGTGTCGTGAATAGTTTTTTATCTCATGCGATGGAAAGCTATGTTATGGAATTGTTGTGTTGCCCAATACCAATTAACTCTTTCTTGAAACCGGACTTTTTAATCATCGGGTTAGTTCAGCCTCAATTTGTACATGTACGCTAGTACTCCATAGTGCTGACAGAATGTACAAACAAGGGTAGAGGCTTACCTTCACTGATCTAAACCGGTGACGGACACCGTGTGAGAATCATCGCCATTCCAATGGGCGTTAAGTTTGCAGGAAAATAGAATAGTAAATCAAACCAGCTTTGAAATGTGAAATATTAGTACCTTATTCTGATCGCGAGGTTATGCTACTAACTCAAAACGTTTATGCCGTTTCAGTACACAGAAAAGACCCACAAACACAGAAACGCAGGCTAATATACGATTATCCTTGGTTATAATGATATATGGAATGGCATAGCAGGAATGAATTACGCATGCTGATTGGCCAATATCGAATAGACTAGGAAGTATTTAACGTGGAGATTGCACTTGTGCAAATCTCAAAGTATTGTTGCAACTGTCCAGATGTATGGCAGATGCGAAAGGTTGAAAGTTGCACTGGTGAAGAGTCCTCGTAGAGCTAGTAGAACTTCATCTAAGAATAATAAAAAAAATACTGCTGCCGTTTACAGGAAGTTTGATAACTGCATTTACTGTACTTTGGTCGATGCTATTGCTTCCAAAACAGGGAAGGTTTGTCAGTTACTTTACAGAACAACTGATTCAACTGCAACTTTAGCATATTGTTTTCGTTTCTCTTAGCATATAAATACAGTAAAAACCCACCTAAAAGAACAGGTGTTTTGGAGGTTCAGGCTGATTTTGTTCTTATGCATCGGGTGTTTTCTGCAAAATCAGTCGGAAAATGTTCTTAAGGTGTTCTTAAAATT
>JAOEJI010559601.1:0-15581 GCA_025448255.1 Umimayanthus chanpuru
CGAACATTCTAGAATATTTAGTTGTTTACAATTAGAAATCGTGATGTAATTTCTCAAAATAGTATATGGGGACAACGTATTTTGTCAAAAAACACAAAAAATCCCCACTCAAGGGCAGGGGAGTTATGTCAAGTGTTCCTACCCAGAGGCAATGCTATTCATTCTAGGTATCCACCGTGACCAAACCAGACAAAAAAATTGTACGTCGCTAAGTTATAAAGAAAACTACGAAAAACAGAAATCATTCTTCCAATCAACTCCATGAAATCAAATAGTCATAAATACTAAGATGCAATTAATGTTAGAACAAGAAGCTATTATCAAATTACATACCTCTTCTTCCTAAACAACATCAGCAATCGTGGCCATCTTGAAACAAAACAACTAGTACCCAGTCTTCCTGGAATATATGCTACGGTCAAAACTGCCCGACCCCGGGAAAGGGAAAAATCAAATATCCGCACCCTGGGGCGAGTTCCATAAAGTCAAAAGCCACTCCCTCGGGCATGAATGCCTTATTAAAATCCCCACCCCCGCTCGCCCCCTCCCCCCGGGATAACATTGATAGGTGCATTATATAGCTTGTTGTTTGCGATCAATTCCTTTGTTATCGTATAAAAACCAAACAACTTACTTTGTACAGTAGACAGTATATTTGCAAGGGGAAATACGAATTAGTGATAAACTGGCTGGGCTGGAAGGGTCAATGGTTGGACATATATGGCATGTTGAAAACCAGGAAAAGCAGACTATCTGTGATCCTGTTTAATATTTCTTGCCCAAATATTGCACTTAAACAGATTTCCATCAGCTGACTTGAAGGCATTTTTTTCAAACTGTTTCTGTACATGTATATACAAAAGCACAGCTAAAATGATTCGTTGGCTCACTGTAACTCACTCTATGAGCATTGTATTTCTTGAGCTTTTTTTTGTTGCTGTGAGGATTTCTTCCTTTTGCTGGTGTTCTTGTCCAGTCTGAGTCGCATTGATACTTTTCAGTACTAGAATCCAGCCAGTCGTTCAACCAATGATGGTGATCTAAGCATAATGGATGTATGGTCATTTTTGTAGTTGTTACATGTATGGCAACTGCCATTTTAACTTTTTTAAAAATTGTTACCTGGGCATTTTAATGCTGTCGATTTCTTCAAATGCATACAAATGTATTTTTCAATCCATGTTGCCTATTTCTAATTATTTTTGACAATGAACGAGGAAAATAATGAAATATCCCTTGTTGCTATGGCAACTTCTTTTGGAAGTTTCCTAGAACATCAAATATAGAAAGATATGTCTCAACAATACTTGTATGTAGTAGATTCCTGGTGTTTTTTGTCAGAATAATTCCAATTAACCAATTGCTTGTGACACTACAAAAAATGACGTCATATACATATACATACATGTATCATGATATCAATTATGGATTGGTGTGGGATTGGTGTGGCAAAGGTTGAACACTTTAGTGCTTATTCAAGATGTTTTAGGTGAAAAACATGACATAAGTCAAAGAATAAGAAAGCTGCTTAAAAATCGCGTTCAGTGACGTCTTGAATGAATAAATGAATGAATGACTTATATTTCTACATGATAATAATTAAAGCTGGTAGCTTGTGGGGTCCTGCTAAAATAAATACAAAACTGAATAAAATTTATCACAATAATATAACAGATTTGAAAGTATGAAAATCTGAAATAGAAATATTTGTACAGGTAAGATATGTGTTTAAAATTGCTTAATGATAGAGTTTATAATAACTACTGTAATAAATTCCATTTAATTTATCAAAATTATGCAAAATCTCTCTGCTTGTATCTTGCAATAACAATAAAATTTATATAGTGCTGTTTCTTAAAAATCCAACAGCGCTTTGCAATCATTACAGCCTTAAATATCAGATTTACAATAGTTCAAAATAATAAAAAGAACGTATGTGTAAAAGTTATTACTACCTTCCATTCAGAGATCATTTCAGTAATTTAGCTGTACTGAAATTCCAATAGCATGTTTATGTACATGTACTACATGTGTAGCATTTGTGTAAATCATCTCTACAATTGTATTATTAAAAACTAGCAATAGAAACAAACAAATATAACACAAGTTCGATTTTTAATACTAAGCACATGGTCATTCTCTCTATCACAGTTGTGCGCATGTGTGAATAGTTACAAAAACAACTAAGGGGGAGAGCTATTCAACACTACATATGCGTATGCTAATGTTTTAAACAACATTCTTTAATTTAGTTTCTGTAATCTCCTTGATGGTTATTTATAATAACTTGATGACTTGATTAATTGAATACATAAAAAATTGTCAGTTAAAAATGCGTTTAAAAAGAAATGTTTTTAGTTCTGATTTAAAAATAGTCAACGATTTGCAGGTCCTTATGTCTTCTGGAAGAGAATTCCACAGTGCTGGGGCCGCAGTATACGAGAATGCTCTTTCTCCATAGGTCTTTAGATAAGTGACTAAAGAAAAATCTCAACATCGTCTTTCTTGATGCACGTATTGGAATCATCATGATGCATACCAAACTTGGAGGCTTCTGCTGCACTGCTGTTGCACTCTCTGGTCAACTGGTTAATGCTTTCTGACGGCGCATTGTTGGTGATGAGGTCTGGTTTTTCATGATATGTTCCATTAAGATGACATTTTCTTCATCTGTTCACTTGCCACCAACCATTGGTTATCGTGATCGACCTGGCACTCTATTCCACTTTTTGATTGCTCACCCAACTGGCTTGCACTGTGCTTTCTTGTACTGTATTTGAGTATTTGGTATCACTAGTCGTAGGAATGGGCTTGGCGCCGTGGAGATTATTGCAGCCTTTACACTTACATTGTGTAGTGCATGGCATTCTCAAATTGAGGCAAGGGCAGTGACTGGAGTACTGGCCTTAAGTTGAGCTCTTTGAACTGCAGCATACTTCTTTCTCTTTGTTGCTATTCATTCCACATGTGCACGGCTTTTGTGGAAAATCAGTGGAGACATCAACTTCACTAGCAATTACTTTGTGGACAATGGCATCATAGTGTCCAGGTCCTGCTCAAGTAAATGCGACATAAATCGAATATCTGTTGTCGCACCCTTCCGCAAACGCATTTGGTATCACATTGATCCCAGTATAATTTTTGATGGGGTTAATATATATAACAACCAGGATCTCATTGACATTCGAGAGAGTTTTCACCATCAAATCACCAACTTTGTATTCCTTTATAGCTATGTCATCCGTTGTCACTCAAGCTTAGATATTTTCTAGGAAAATACGATATTCATCTTTGTTTGAAAGTAACTCGTCCACCATCATGGATCGGAGCATTGTTGCCATATCTTCTGTTATTAAGTAAGCGTGTAGATTTAGTGTTGTGAAAAGATTCTTCTTCAATATTGATAGTGATTGAATACACAATAGCATTAAACAAACAGTTGCCGTCATTTGCGATTGGGTGCAAAATTTTGTTAAGGTATTTATTTCCACATCATTAGAACTGTCACTGATACTGCTAACTGGATTGAACAAATAATGCAAGATTTCCAATTCAAGGTGCATTTGGTACATGTTATTTTGCCATCGGTGTTTGTTGTTCCTTTCATATTAAACAGGCAAAGCGTATCATGCGCCCTTGTCATCAAATCTGGGAATGTACCTGAGCACTGCTCGGGCCTCACTTCTAAGGAAATTGATGTTCCACCGATTCAAAAATTCTCTTTGCTGGAGTGCAGTGAATCATCTTCGCGTTGTACACAAGTGAAATTCATTACAATAAGTAAGCCCATTAGTTTTGTTCTTTATTTTTTGTAAGTTCCACGCATAGAAAAATACCATAAGTAAAGCGAGGGCAAGTTTCTCTCCCATCTTTGCACCAGCAAGAAATATATCGTTTTTTTCATGGAAGCATTCATTTGTACTCATAGAGTACCCTAGTGGAATTCCTGAAGGACAAGCTTTTGATATATATGATCCCTCAAATGAATAATCTGTTCTTTAAATAACTCTCTTACCAATGGCTCTCTGATATTTTCAGCTCAAGGATTGGTGTCAAAAATGTACGTTCACTTGTACTCAATGTAGCTTTTTAGCAGTTATCACGTTTGGAGTTGGCTTTGTTCAAGGGCCTTTGCCTTTGTTGTCATCATTCTTGAACACTATCGATAAGTCTGGGCGCAATCAGCATGAATTGGGTGTCTTATTGACAAAGTGCGAGTGATAGTGAAGGCTCTCTTTGTCTTTGGACCAAAGCCAGATGTCTGAAATGTTGGCACATCTGGCAGTGTCTGAAATCAGGTTGTGGATTGTTTCATGGAAATACTCTCCAGATGGTGATGCACCGAATATCAAATGTTTAAACCGGCTTTGGCTGTCTTCTGGTGTTGGGAAGGTTGTGATATATCTGGAATCCTTAGCCAGAGTTAACTGCAAATATCCCTGAGATAGGTCGGCTTCTGTGAACACTGTGGCTCCTTGCATTTCATGTAGAATTTCATCTATGGTGGGGATCTGGATGCACCATCGGACTAGAGCAGTGTTGGGGGTTCTCATGTCTAGTACTAACCTGGCATCACCATTCTTTTTCGGGATTGGTATAATTTATAATTCATTTTATGTTTGTTTACAACTGCTTTAATTAATGAGCTATTTATGTTTCTTAAAAGTGTTGTATAATGTACGTTTTTTATGAGTTAGTTAGATTTTAAGCTTTGACAGCACTAATGGTCATGTCGCTAAAGCTATTATTAATGTTAATGCTTTTGTTTAAGATGTTGACTGAAGCGCCGGATTCGATTAGCACTTTCATTTTTGTCCCTCTAAAATTAAAATACGTCCCATTACTTTACACAATACGGTAAAAAACTCGATTGAAAACGCTTCGTGCGACATTTGAATAAAGGGAGAGTTCTGGGGTTCCTAAAGTTATAGGAGGGCGTTACAGCATCAGGTATTAAATTGTTCAGCTTGCTTGCTGGGTTTGTAACGTTCTTATGGTATAATGAAGTAAAAGGTGTTCTGTTATGTCACCAAGGGTAGCGAAGTTGAGGGCAGACAGTCCTTCACCGTAAGACAGGTGAAGTAGAATGGTCTTTACAGCGCGATGCTGGATATCTTCTATTTGGTTGGTGAGCTTTAAAGTTAATGGGTGTGATGGAACACAAGCTCAGAAGATCCCTCAATCTACTTGACACATATGACCTCTGGTTACAGTTGTTTAGAATCACTCTCACTTTCTTTGAATTTTTGATCATCAGTCTCCAACACTTCACCTTGGGTTGTTTGCATAAGGACAGAGTTTGTTGCACCAACATACATTGTTGCTGTTGAGGATTTGGTCGGTTTAGGAATTTCAACTAATTTTGGCTGGGTTTTATTTTGGAGCACATTCTCTACTTGTGGCACTTGTGGCATTTCTGCTGGGGTCACTGTAACTGACTTGTCACAAATACTAGGATGGTGACAGTATGCACATTTACATTTCTGTCTTAACTGACAATTTCTGCGATGTGTTGGCCCTTGAGGCAAGTGTAACATTTGCCTTTGTTCTTCAAAATATACTTTCTGGCTTTGTTACTTCAGCTACTACAGGACATGAAATTGATTTGTGCCGCCAACTACAAAAGGTGCATTGAATGGCCCCCTTATGTTTGCTCATGAGGCTACATGTGGGCGCTAATAACTAATAACCCATTGCTAGTTTCCGAATCTTTGTTTGGGCACGTCTACTGCTCACAGCAATGTTTAACCGTGTGGCCCACAGTCCTCTGCGGGTCGGCTGTGGAACGTGTCACTTCATGTACGCAAAATAAAAAATATTAAAAGAATGAAAAGAAAAAACCCCACAATTTTCAAATAATAATAATCATAATAATAATAATAACAATAATAATAATAATAATAATAATAACTGTAATTTGTAGAGAGCTAAATTACTATTTGTTTTTAGTGCTGTACAATACTAACATTGAATACATCTGCTTACATGATGCATATATAAAAACATTCAGTTGTATTGAAGACAGGAAACTTACATTACATATAGAAATATTCAAACATACAGTAAGATAGAAAAGATAACTGGTATAAAGTAAAGAGAACGAACTTGAAATCACAAATTATAAACTATTCGAAATGTGCCTTTAAGGATGTCTTAAAAATATTGACATTAGCAGACTCTCAAGTTAGAGAAAGGTCAGTCACCATATGATTTGGTGTTACTTCGTAAAGCTGGAGGCAATCCAGTTGGCTATGTACAAGTGTGAGTCGAGAATGGCTTGAGGCCAGGACAGCGGTGTTAGCACAGATCAAGGTGGAGACTGAGCTTAAAGCCAAGTATCAACTCACCTTGGCATGCCACGGGCGGTTGGATACGTTGTTACGAGTTACGTCCTTTGTCGACGTGTGTTGATTTGTATTCGTGAAATCTTATTTCCCATGTAAACCCCATCTGTAAGCCGCAATTTGGTGTTGTGCGTTTGTGTTGCAATTAACTTTCCCTCAACTCAAATTGCCCTTTTGTTTTCGAACCTATAGACCATTCATGTGTTGATTTATAAATGAAGACAAACAAGTTTATTTGGTCATATCTTTTGTAGATTTGGGGCTACTAAAGGAACCATGATTGCTGGTGAAGTTGTCTTGTTAACTTCAGGATCTTTAAACAGGGACATCTATTTAGCTGAAACGCTAGTTTAAAAGAGCCCTGTGTAAATATAATAATAATACAAGAATATTTCTTATTATTGTGGCCACATCATCCTGTTCTACTCACTTTTTCCAAGAATGGTGTGAAGGTTTGAATAAAAACTATTGGCAAACCACATCTTATCAGAATACAGTTTCTTTCATCATTTCGAGGTGTCGTCCTGTTGCCATTTGGAAAAGCGTTTCCAGTAGGGCAGTATTTGCTGTTTTTTGGGACAATCTGATTTGCCAAGGTGGTAGAAAGTTGCCCAAACGCGATTAACAGCAAATTTCATCAATCTAAATCATCCTTTATTTGCCACGACTGCTCCCCCATAGCAGTCATACTGTCTCTGTGAGCTGCTCTCTACCGCAACATGATTTTCCTTTGGAAAGTTTTTGCTTAAAGTAAATGGTCAGGGAAGCAAACTGGATAAATTAACATGTTTGTTTTGCAAACGTTTATGCAATTAACATACTTTTTTCAGATTCTTAGCGGTAAGCACTGTTTCAAAATAAGTATCTTCTTCATTATCAGTTTATTACATGCTAAATGATGCAAATTTGAAATTTCGCTTATTCTCGAATAAATAAAAACGATAGTGTCGTAAACAGGCGAGGTTACTGCTGTAGCTTTTTTTAGAAATCTTTGGACTGCAACCCTCTTTCCGGCATCTGCAGTATTCTGTAGAACTTCCTCCGGAAAAAATGGACAGATGTTTGGCCTTTGCCAAATACACTATCCTAAAAATGTAGTATGTACCCATCAGTACTCAGTGCCATGAGTAAACTGGCACTGAGCTTGGCCTTTATCTTTACCTTCTGCCACTATGTATAATGGAGTGATATTTTTGAGCTCCCCAGCTCCAACCAGTCTTGGGTCACAGATTTATCAAAGACTTAACTCATGCACTCGTCATCCTGAAAATTAAAATAAAGTGGTGGTCCATTAATCATGACAGATCTCTGAACAAAATAAACATGCGTGTGCAACTTTGGTAAGACCGCAGATACTTTTAAGTTTCCTGGGAGGCAATAGAGAGAAAATACACGAAGTAAATTATAGTCAAAATGAAAGAGTGCTGATGTTTAGAAAACTACATTTAGAGCTATGTATACAAATCTTTTGCCTTTTCAAACGTAGATGCTCTTCCCAAATCAATAAGAACACATTTCTTTTCTGCTTGCATATCCTCCACAACAACATTGTTTCCCTTCAGGTCATTGTGGAGTACTCCCGCTGAGTGCACATATTTCAGTTCTGCTCCTATTGAGTGTATCAACTTTAGAAACAAGGACAGGTCTTGGATTTGCTGACCACTTTGCTTATCCAAAAGGCTGGAGTATGTATCTGGTTTTCCAGAAGATGTACATGATTTGGTAGCCAGTATATGTGGCACCCATGTCGTTAAACGCCAATGAGCATTGCAGTTCCTGGGTGGATTGGTATTGTACGTAAAGTATCTGCATCAGCATGAACATCGCAGTAATTTGATGTCTTGAAAACCTTGAAAGCAGTTGGAATGCCTGTATACGTTCCTGCAGTGCTCTTGCCAAATGCCCCTTGACCAATAAGATGACCCTTGTGTAAGTCTGAAAAGTCTTCTTTACACTAATTAAGTGAAGGTATTTTGAAGGGCTTTAGATTTTGAGGCCTGATGGCTAACTTTTTTTTCTAAGTCGTACTACAAGAAACTTGGGGTACGTCTTGTTCTTTCGCCAGGAATTTCTTTAAACTGTGCTTTGGTTTTTGTTTTTGGTTGTTTGCCAGCTGTATCCCGTTCACAGCCTACTGTCAACAATTCGGTTTCTGTTTCAACATGTCTTGTATCTTTAATGCCGCTGGCATTAGCATAATACTTGCTAGGATTTGATTTGGTGTCTTGATCAGTGAATACATTAACTTCAAGAGCTTTTGCCGTTTTTACAACTGAATTATTTTGCGCAGACGTGGTATTGTGAGTTGCAAACTTTGTACTTTTACTTCCATCTGACAAGTTCTTTGTTCAGTTGACACCATGAGAATACAAGCCTGAGTACTGGTCGCTGGAGTTGTTGCTTTTTCTCCGTACATCAGGAGATGTTTTCCTAACTACACGACCACACTCTTCTTTTGATATAGCCTTCAACCCGCTTGACAAAATATACTTTCTAACAACTTCAATTTTCACCTTGTCTGTTATAGAACCCAACTCAAGCCATTTTTTCAACCTGCACATACATGTAATTCAAAAGAAATATTAGTGAGCTCAAAAATATTCAAATGTTTGACAATAGTAGTACAAAAGACAATATTTGAATTGTAAAAAACCCTTTTAGCTCGACTTGGAGGGTTTTTGAGTGATTCACTCATGTCTCAAGAATGTCCCGCTCGTAATCTCCAATACACCTAATTTTACTGTCAGCTAAATATCCATTCTTTTAAAGACTTTAACATGTAATGGCAAGACACTTGTACCCTTTGATATACTTTGAGAATAATGTTATAGCTTTGGACTATACTCCCACTCCCGAATCTTTGACTGTCATCTAAATCACAGTTGTTAGACCTAACTGGTTGCAAAGCTTGGCAAACCTCAAAGGGGATAATGAAGCTCCCTTTGTTTTGTGTTGAATAAATCACGACTGTTTTGCCTGATGTGTGGGCACAATTGTTCCTACTGACTATTTGATCGTATGCTTTTTGTGTATTGTGCATGTCACAGAGTTCTCCTTAGGGCTGTAAAGCCATGTGAACTGTCTGGCTTCAGTTTGGAAAATCCGAGTGCCCATCTGTCTTTACACAATCTCAGATTGCTTGATAGTTCGAAAATTTCTACAACACAAACTTTTGTGAGCTTCACATATCGCATTTATTCGACTAAGCACTGTGGAGAATATAAAATTTTAAAACTAGTTTCATTTATTTGACGGTGGCGTTTGTTTGGTCTCCTTTTGCAATTTACAGCTAGTTTATAGGTAATTTACAGGGTCAGAGGAGGCCTCCTTTTCTAATTTACAGGATAAGAGTAGGTCTCCTTTTGCAACTTACAGCTAATTTACAGGTTTTTACAGGGTCAGAGCAGGCCCCGTTTTGCAATTTATCTCTGATATACTTGTACTTATACTCGTATGTAATTTGCCAAATTTAAGTGTTGGGTTTGATGCTTAACTTCTAGTTATTAAATTTTCGTATTTGCCTTTCACTTTTTCTGACTCTTTGATAAATGTGAGAAACCGATCCCAAGCATTTGCTTCATTTTGGAATCCAATTCTCTCCATCAGCTAACTATACCTTTTTGGCAATCAAGTCAACATCAACTAGTGCATCTTATACACGAGATCAGGGTTTCGCATAAACAGATCTCCGAAACCAAAGTTGTTCATACCTTTCAATAGTGTATCCAAAGGTAATATTCTGGTTATTATCATCTCTGAAAATGGTTTCGGCCAATCACAGGCCAGTTTACTGTTGTTAATTTCACAAATTGTGACCATGTCTTGATTTGCGATATCACTCTCAGTTTGGTTTCTATTTTGAAAGTCAGCTGCAAAATTAAAATTTCTACCAGCATGGAATCGTTGCATCACTTCATAGAAAATTAACTGGGAGAAAACAAAGCGATACACATATTAATTACAAAATTCCCGCCAAAAAGTATTTTCGAAGAAGTGCGGTCTCCCAAGTGCAAGAGACTGGTGCGTGTGTGCATATGCGTTCACGCAAGAATGAAGTTTCTCAAGTCGAGAGATTTTCGTTTTCAAAATAAATATTTTGGTCAGGGATGATAAATGTGTAATTGTGCAGGTTTTTTCTCTTTTGGGGAAAATATCAGTGCTTCTTTGGTTTGCCCAGATTATTTTGACACGATTGGACATAATATAAATTACTTCAGTTTGGGTGTAAAATGTTGTCGCCATCTGGATGAAACGTCCAAATATTCATTCAGCAGGATTCAGCAGAATGGTGTGAAAACACAACTCAGAATTAATGAAAATATTGGGTAATATAGTTGCAACTACCCGTACTACTACCTCGTGTTTAGGCATCCTTGGAGAACATTTCGTGAATGTCAGTGTATATCTTGAGAAATGTTCAAACAGCCTCGCCACAATTCTATGTTCTATTTTTTTTAAGGTCACTGGCATCCTTATCTTTAAAGAAATTGTCAAATTCCCGACCATAACTACTGGAAAGTCAATGACACTTGGCCTGGGCAATCTGGCATTCAGAATAATGTCTGAGGAATCCACCATGAGTTTTGATCTGACAGCTGATGATTTCCTATCAAACTAATGAAAGCATCAAAAAAGTAAGACAGGCCGATATAACCAATTATTAAAATGTAACAGCTACATGATTGTTAATCAAAGGTTATGATAAAGATTGCATTAACGCACGAAGCTTACATGTAGCAGTATGAGTCGACTGCAAAATACATTTCTTTAAACAAAAAGCACATCTTAAAGAAAACAATTACAAAATTTGTAAGGGATTTAATTGTTTGTTTTATAAACCTGCTGACCCTTATTAAACAATTTTTTTGTTTGATTCAATAACTTTTAAAAACTACACGTAAAGGTCAGCGGAATCCTGATTTCTCAAACCTTTTGTTTCTTGAACGCCCCAACATTTCGAAGTAATTCTCATTACCCTTAAAATCTACTAATACTGTTTTCTTTCATTTGCCTCGGTGACTTTGAGAAACTGGAATTGCATTGTTTACATTCTCTCGCGTTTTCAGTAGTTACAAAATGTAGTTTGTTATAATATTTTACTTGGTCGAACAAAACACTGACACACCATTTGTCCTAGCCACTGACCTTTTATATTTAACACATACATTTATAAAAAATATATATTGAAACATCGACAAGAAATTTTAACGAAATCTTTGGCCAACACCAGAATCTTTAAAAATGGGAATTCTATGCTATATGATGTAAATTGTTCAACATTTGAACTCTATACTTCCAAACACAGTTATTTCTACAGTGGCAATAATGTCTTTCTTTGTTTGATTGCAAGTTTACTAGTAAGTTCAAGAGCTGGGTTGAAGCACATCTGGTAGAAACAGGTTTGAGGCAGTAGTTTGCTTCGTCTTTAACTGCTATATGTAGGCAGTATTTATATATGTTTGCAGTTACTCCAAATGAATACACATCACTATTGACAGAATGTGTATTTGTACCCTCCATAACTTCTGGTGCAATATGTGCATGTTTCTCGTAGTATCTAGCTTTCTCAGCTGCCGAAAAAAACTTTTCTTTTTCATCCACTGACGAGATGAGCCTCGCCAAAGTCAGTGAGAATGCTGAAAAAAAAATCACTAGTACTGTGCATAATTGCAATATTTGTTTTGATGTTGCTGTGCAGAATATCTTAGTTGGAAAATAACAATATTAAGTATAACAATTATTTATTAACCTATATTGTGCAAGTTTCAACATTTCTGTTTTCATCTGCGCATAACAGTCTCGTAGAAAATGAAAATAATGATACTATAAAAATTAATTACCTAGATGAGAAGTTCAATGCTGATATATCAATAAAATCCTAAACATATTTAAAAATTAGATCCTTTTACAATAGTCACATCAAACTTTGTCTTATCAATAAAATGTAATGGTCAAGTTTATTCTTTAAGAATCTAAAAATAGGCCATTTTGTATTGATACGTTTTAAGGGATTTCTTAAATATATTAATTGAAAATGTATTTCGAATGGCCAATGGAAGACTGTTCCAGAGCTTGGGAGTGGCCATGTAAACAGTGCAGAGTAGTCTCCAAATCTGGAGACTGTTTTGATTCACAACCAAAACAAACTGTTATCCAGTCAGAATGCATGGCAAGGTCACGTGGAAACCCAATATCATGCGGTGCGATGTGGCTAGACTTCGAAACTGAATAAAACTTAAAGCTATGCCGAGGGTAATAATTTTCCAACAAAGCTATTTCAGTGCGCGAATAAGCTTATGTTTTTCTAAAATGATGTATTTACATTGTGTACTGTACTGTATGTGTACTGTACTGTACTATCGAAAATACTGCTAATAGTACAGTCACTATATACATGTAGAACAAGATTGATGTTGGTCGAACTCAACACCTACGTCGGGCTTCAAATGCACACATATCGTATTTTTTGACCATGGAGAGTGGTGCATGGTGTATATCGCATACATATAGACTTAGAGGTTTGGCAATGTTATGAAAACGCACTAGCTTAAACGAATGTAGAGTTAGGTGAGCTAAAATTAAAGAAAGCTTGTCATAACTTAATCAGTTAATGTCTGCTCGACATCAGCCAGCTCGAAGATGTGCATAGTGAGTATGATTCGTCCTCTCAGTCACTGCTAAACCTACTGTAATTCATCATACGAATTTATCCGAACTACTGGCATTCACTGTTCTGTTTAATACATGGTTGGGAGGCCTTGGGCGTCCTGGTGTCAAGTCTTTTGATTTTTTGGTGAATGTAGACTATAGTCTCGGTCAAGTGAGACAAATCGCAATATTTCGACAGCCATTGAAATTTTTATTGTGGATAATGGTCCAGCAATGTCCTTCTGATGCATCAAGCGTATTTTCAACGCAGGCACCCAGTCGTTGATCTATATTAAAACACTTTTACACACACAAACATCACCAGAGGTACAAATGATGTACGTGATGGGCAAATTTATTCCTGACCTTTGTAATATCATTTTACAGTAAAAATTAGAAATATAAAACTATTATACAGTCGAATGGCAATTTTGTGGTGCTCGACCCATGATTCAAGCCCTGTTCAGCACTTTCTTACATTTATGGCAGACGTTAAGCGGGTGAACTTCAATACAGTCCTCCAAAATGCCAATGTCCCTTAGACTCTTGAATTCTGTTGCAAAATCAACAGCTTTACCTTGTCTGGTGTCTGTTGGGATGTTCTCCCCACAGACTCTGCAACAATCTTGAATGTGACTCTGTCTCTGGTTCGGCCATCACTGAGTGAAATGCATCATGGCCACTCGACCACAAAACAAGTGAGTTCAAGAAAAATCGCGGCCTGTTCGCCAGAATTGCAGCCCATCGTTGAGCTTTTGAAACTAGCAAATATAATAACTTAGTAATGCAGGAAAATTATTTCTGTAGAACACAATATTCTAGTTTTGAAGAGAAACGATTTGAAAGTGTATCGAGTGTTCCAGAAATATGAGAAAATTGATCACCCACGACAAACAAGTCGAATACTAAAACATTGATTTCTAACATCGCGTCGTGGATGCCATTTTGCCCCAAAGTTATCATAGAGAAACTCTTCAGTGCTTCCTTTGTTTGTCTGTATCTTCAGGCGTGCAAAGCAACCTGGGAAGGTGTAGAAAACGAGCAAAATATAACGCATAGGGGGTCCAAAAAGAAAAGTTTCGCAGGCAACCATCCTGTGACGTCACTTGGAAATTATCCGTTGCCCATCGGATCTCCAGGTTTGGAGACTATTCTGCATTGATAAAAACGACCTAAACCAAGCGTTCTGAGAGACTTGCATGTGGGAATGTTTTGTAGTATACAGTTGTTATTTTACCTAAAACTACATCTTCCACTATTATATTTTACGAATGATAACTAAGACTATCGTCCAGTTTGGTAACTACATGTAGCCATTGTTCTGAGCTTTCATTTTGGACTGCATTACAATAATTGTTCAGTATGTTTCCGACTGTACTACTAGCTTCAGATATATTGATTCCATGAAATTGAGTGACAAATAAGAAGGATTGAAGAAGTATGTTCATTTTTAGACAAATGACAGGTTTAGATGGAAAACTGTCGTAGGTAAGAAGTTTCTTTCGTCATCATTTTTGGACATTTTTGGATATTTTCTGAATTGATGCAATATAACAGGTCCAAATTTACCCTTACTAAGAACTTTGTTCCTTTGGATATCTTCCAGCAACAAAGGGTATGTAAGCAAATGCCCCTTTGGGTCGTTAGAGCTCAGTTGAGAACAGCTACCAATATTCTTGGCAGTAAAGCATCGCAATGAAAAACTGGACAGTTCTAGCCTACCCTTATCTTTCTCAGACAATCGCCACACTTCAATACATTTTTTGTAAATCCTGCCTCTAGCTTGATATTCTTGTCAAGACAAACGTTTTCTTGTTTTGGCTGCTTAATAACTATGGATAAACCTCTCCTGAGTTCCTTCAATTCCTATCTTTTACACTTGTTGCTACTCGATCCTTGTCTCCTCTTACTTGCCAAAGAATGTTTCCCATAACCTTTTCTTCTGAAATATCTTTAAAGAACTACATGTAAACTACATTATAACAAGTAATTGTGTTATTAAACCCAATAGTTATTATTATTGTTAATATTATTATGATTGTTAATATTATGATTGTTATTATTTCCATTTTTGTGATATACAATATGCATTTATGGATGCAAAATCTGCGAGTTGCTGATTGTTTTTTTCTTGAAAAAGTGTACTGAAACATCTGTAATCAATTTCAAGAACTAGTAAAAATGTATTTTAATAGTACATACATACTTTTGGATACAAATCCATGCATCACCTCTTTGATGTGTGGTTTATGTCAAACATACGACTCAATTGTGTTGGTAAGAGCTGAATCGAGATCTCTTGATTTTGATACTTCTCCTTGTCCTTGACCCCGCCTGGGTGATTCCTGCTGATTTTGTGTGCCGAGTTCACATATACGTTTTCCCCGTTCGTCGTTCAGGAACATAGACTTGTTTCGCGTAAATCTCTCTGCCCTTAAGGGCCTACATGTCGTCGTCGATACCCAATACCCCTATATAAGGGACCGTTCATTTTTTATCGGGGAGGGGGGTCTGGTGGAAATTTGAAAGGCCCTGTATTTTTATGGATGGCCCACCCTTTCATGACCGTATTTTTCCAGGTGGCCCACC
>JAOEJI010560712.1:0-15576 GCA_025448255.1 Umimayanthus chanpuru
ACAAATCTTGCAAATTATCTACGAAACTATAGGAAAGCTATTTACAAAAGTATAATCTGAAAACTATTTACAAAATTACTGACAAATCATCTGGAAAACTATTTACAAAACTAGCTTAACTATTTACAAAAGTAATTACACAAAAATTTGAAAATTATCTGCAGATTTATTTGCAACCATTCAACACTGCAAAAAGAAAAAAGAAACAGAAATGAGAATAAGTAAGGCCCAGTTCAAGTGGAGCATTATGCATGCGCCGAATACAATTCATATTTTGTCAACTTAAATTTATTTTGTGCAACATGTATTTACAGACGTCGAATATAATTGTGTAGAACACAAAATGCTCGGCATGTAATTTTTTAACAAAAACAAGTGAGCAGCACTCACATGGACTGTAGTTTGTAGTTTCAATAACAGATTCCTTCTTAATTCTAGCCAAAGGTATTTGTAAGCCATCGTTGTTAAAGTCACACAAACACAAGAAAGTTACTTGGAAAAATCATGACAGAACCCAGATAACACCATCAAAGCATTTACCTTGAATAGGAATGGCCGCTCAGGTGTTGCATTACCTGGGCCTGTATTATCCTTGTCTTACAGGTGGATCTAATTCCGAGAGACCTGGTAATCTCGTCTAATACAATTAGTTCCTCGGAAGAGGGAGACCTTTTTCACAGAAACTAGTATGAAGAAATGTGTCTGTGAAGTTGTCGTTTATATTTACTCCCTCAACAAATCTTCATTGTTCCACTTGCAAAGATTCTTAGGTAGTAATGCACTGCTAGTTGCGGTAAATGACCATCTTTCCTTTTGAAAACATTATTTGAAACTTTTATGAAATGAGTGGTGTAGAGCTGTGGTAAGTCAGTGGAATGCAGTCTGTAGAATACTGCGCCAGCTAACGGTTCTTAAGGCTGTGCTTCACTTCTAATTTCAACAAGTCCACCACTATCATTTGGTACACGTTTTTTGACAGACATTGGTTGTGATAAGGAATTGTTGTTTAATTGTTCAGTGTCTGGCTATTTGTGTTTGCGTGACATTTGCATTTTTGTTCAACAGGAAATACATGAGAAATGTCTTGCATTTGCTATACCCAAACTGTACTGTTGATATGTTTAAGTACAGTAAGAATGCTTTCAGCTGGAATAAAACTTAACCCTTCACTGGAAAAAAAGGTGAGTAGTTTTTCACCGAAAACACACCATGACGTGATAATGCATCAGCCTCCACGGAATGCTCTCTTTCAACAAAATTCTGTTTACTATGATATTCGGCAAACGATGTTTGTGTTACTTTGTCAAGATTTAAAACTTTAAGAGTCGGACAAGTAACATTTGTACTAAAGGGCTTGACGGATCGTCTGCCGGGCAATTATGAAGAACGAAAACGAAGACAGACTTTAGATTTCTGGTCGATGGATCTCGAAATACGAAGTCTAACAATGGTTTTGTCATTAAAAGAAACAGAATTCAGACACTGTATTGCTGTTTCATGGTTGATAATACTGTGGATTCGTTTTCCTCGCTCATGATCTTATTGTCATACTAACTAATACACTTTTTCAGTCTTTTAATTTTTTTTCTTTTCTTGGGCTCTTGTTTTTCCTGATATCAGGGTACTTCAGGTTACAAGAACTTCTTATGGCCATCCACTTCTTTGCCAACTGTTGGTCAGTAAATTTTACAGCAATAGCAGCTGTCAGTTGTAAACAAAAAAGATGTATGTTAACCTATATTTAGCAACAATGTATGAGTATAATGTGCCGAGATCAACTACAAAATAATGCCTATTTGTCCAGCTGTTTTACAGTGTTTCAAAAATGCCACAGACAAAATTTCAAAATGATGAAATATGCTTTATTCATTAAAAAAGTTGTATTCAAGAATCCGGATGTTGCTGGTAGAAATGCCGCACAAAGAAAATGCTCACATGCGAGAAGCTGAATTCATTAAATGTTTTGCCATATCAGAGCCAGGGAAAGCCTTTATATGAAAAGCGTTGAGAGATGACGGACAGCATGGCAGTTATGAAGGGCTGTGATTTTTTAGAATTGTGAAATTGAATTTAAAACAAAAACTAAAAATCAATCCAATACATGTATATCCAATAGATATTTAGATTTGTCAGTTTTCTGTAAGTCTAAGACCCTCTTCGACAGAAAGGTTTCCATGGAATGTCGGCTCTAACTACATTTAATATGATAAGCTTTTAACATTTTTCAGGCAAACTAAAAGGTGTACATGTACAGTACCTCTTTCTGTAATGCAGCTGCCGCAATGAATTCATCTGTCTTGAAGTCAACATACTCTTTGCAGCTGTTACAGTTGTTGAGTGCATTGGTTTGATTTGTTTCTTGCATTGATGTTGTTAATTATATTCGTGCTGAAGAACATTGTGCCAGCATCGCAGGCATCAGCAGATTTATAAAATGCATCGTAAAGGATCTGAAAGGTGGACATAAAAAATTGTTTCACATTAACAACTGTACAGTGTTAGGAATCCTCATATATTATGACTAACAGCATATGGATAACTTCATAATAAATTATAAGAGATTTGTATTTGGAAATTGATTATGCAATTGCTAGTTTAATACCAGTAAAAGTAACATAAAATATTTTTGCTTGGCTGTACATCAAAAGTTTAATTTTAGCATATACCAAACCAATAAATAGAGATTCTCTTATGCTCTGATTTGCTACTGTGAGTGAGCACAGATAGGAGACATGTACTAGACTGATACACACGCATAATATAATCTTCATCTCTAGGGCAAGTAAAGATTGACTTAGTCAAAAAAAAGTTCACATACCCTTATTAGAATTATTGTTACTCGGAGTCCTTTCTCGGCGCTTTCATAGCACACTCTTGTAATGTTCCGGGTACCATTTCTTCTCTTCAATTGGAAGTAGCAGCCTCTCTACCAGTTCTCCAAGATTTGAATGGCTTTCTCTATAAAATGAGAAATACTTGATTCTTGTTTTTTTGTTCATAAGTTATGAGCAAACTTATCAGCTCTACCTTTTGAGAGCTCCTTCAGTTAGAATCTTCCTGACGAAGCCCAGTCCCTCGTAATGTCACAGTTACCCTTGGGCAATTCCACGACAGGAAACGGATCCATTGTTGGAACATCTGGAAGCGCAACAGTGTCCTCTGCCTTAGAGGAATGTGATTTCCTACTTGTGTGTTAGAAACATCCTCGCGTTGTTACCTGCTTCACAGATTCTTTTATAGTCTATCCAAAGGACCGGCAATAATGCATCATTGACATATTTGGCTGTTTCATGTGCACAGTAGAACAGCAATTCCCTACGTCCAGCGTCGTACAGCTCATTAGATTTGTGGATGACCCTGAAGACCCCACTCAGTCATTCCCACCAAGTCCACTGTTGGCTGCAACGTGCTCTCATGATCCATTAAGGTGCACAGTTATCCCAACGCTGTCTTGTATGTTGTGTGCATTCTCCTCAAGCATCCCCTTGCATTCACGACCAAGGGCGAGAGCGGTGTTGGAGGACTTTTCGGTGTACCCAGCACCTCTGCTATGGACTGAGAAAGCTTCACAGAGGAACCCTATTGCCTTCACTCGACACCTTTGCTGCAAATCTTAATGCAATTTGTCTGTGCATCACAGAAGTAAAGAACAAAGTCAAACTCGGTGCATATAGAAATACCGTATAACAAACTGACTATCCTCTGACTTTAGATTGTATTGTGGTTTGTATGGTATTTAAATGTAACCAAACTACAAACTGCGATGAAAGGGAAACTTGACAAAAACTAATATAATATTGCAAACAAAACATGACTTGAAAAAGTGCTGATTGTCAGGAGATTATAATTTTTTATGTCCATTATTTTACAACCACTTCCCGTACCATTCAGAATTATATTTTGTTCTGGCAGTTATTTGTCACATCATAAGCATGCATTGAACGTACATATTATACTCTAACGGTAAATGCGTTCAACACAAACCAAATGTTAGTTGTTTTGAAATTAATTTCCCGCTGTAGGAGAATTTTTGTGTGGCCTTTCCTCACGTTTTCTTGGAAATGCTATGGGCTGCCATCCACGCCAGCCGACAGACTACTCCCATTAATGCGGCATGTACGGTGCCTTTTGCCACCATGATGAAAGGATGACATCAGAAAGGATTAAGATAAATGATCGTCGTGCTTCTTCTGCCAAGGTACAATAAGTTTTTTGTGACCTGATATCTTCTATAGTCAGTACCATCTAAATGAATTTGTGTTTGCAGCACCTCAGTCTTATTGTTTTCTCTAATGCAGAGGTTTTTAAGCATCCTTTTCTGGTTGTCTGCCACCCTTTAAAGGGAAAAGGCAGTAATATGAAACTACGGTTTCTATTGTTCTGTATTGCCGCATACGTGGTTTTCTCTGAACTTCGACCTTTCAATCCAGAAAATATCTCCCCTCGTAAATATAATCTCCTACAACAACAACAACAATTTTTTTATTGTGTCTAGAAGTTACAGTTTTTTTTTGTATATTTTCAAATATATAAAATTCAGACACTGGCCCTAGCCAATAACTTGGAAGCTAAAAATGCGCTAGGACCATTACATTAAATAAATTGACGACGAGGTGACGAGATTCTAGACAATATTACTTAATTTCAGTAAGAAATAGTAAAGAAATTATAAAAAGGAGAAAAGGGAGAACTACATTACATGTACAATATACACAAGATACACAGGAACGATATATTACATGAAAAAAGAAAAAAGAAGAGAATAATAATAACAGAGATTGTCGTGAATAGCGAGTAACTAGTATGATTTAATAACTTGATTTTAAATTATATTTAAACTTCTCAAGACTTCCAATTTTTCTAAGCCTTTCTTCGATAGCATTCCAAGTTTTTGCGCCTTGGAATCTAATATTAAATTTTCCATAGATGGTTTTGGCTTTTGGAATATAGAAATTTTCTTTAGTTGCAGATCTAGTTTGATATTTGTGTATATTGCTAACTGAAACAAAAAAGTTTTTGAAGATTTTTAAGATACTAAGCTTTTTAAACAATGGACTTAAATGTGCGTCAAATGACGAAAATGTTATTAACCGTACTGCCTGTTTCTGCAACATAAAGATTGGCTGCAAGGTTGTTGGGTATGTATTACCCCAAGCAAGCAAACCATAAATAAGAAACGGGTATATAAGTGCATAATACAAATTTACTACAAACTATTCACCTCCTCAGTTGGCAGCCAATATTTGGAATAGCTTTCCAGTGAATTGAAACCAGTATGAAGAATCTGCACATACTACACCCCACACATTCGGACCTGGAGCTTTGACCCTAATGTGGTGTCTTTCATTCCCTTGCACAAGGGGAATTGTGTGTGAGCGAGAGTTTGTACAATACTAACATACATCGATAAGCGTTTTTTTGTTTAGAAAAATATCTTCCTCTTCTGGTCCATCTTTTGTTGGTAATAACAAAATGGGGCGATACTAGACGAATGTGGGAGATTTGACAGCAATTTTAAAACTGTCTGTGGTGGGGATATTTGACCAATTTGAAAGGCTTTCAAACAAATTTCTACAGCAAATTAGTCAGTTGTTTGATCTGTAGCATTTCTCCCAGCGTGGGGAGTTTGGACAGATGTTCTTGTCTGAGTTCCAAAGCCCCATCTCCCCCCAGACTTAACATTGGTAGGTTTTTAAGATATCTTCAAGAGATGGTATAACTTTCTAAGAATAATCTTTAAATCTTTTAAACAATAATTTATATGAGTATATGATCTTCACATCTTCATGTTCAGATGATATACATGTTAGATTTGACAGATCTCTGACAATAACTTGTAAAGAACAATTGGAATAAAAGTTATATCGATGACTAAGAAGTTAAACCTTTGCCAAAGTCTTGTTAGTATTTACTTGAGTATTAATCCAGTAAAGTATTCAAAATGGGTAAGTTCTGCTCCCTGGCAGATTTGAACACCTCACTGGCATTTCACTATCCAAAATGTAGCTTTTCAATCACTTTGACATCATGCGATTTTCCCAGAATTAACGTTGTGTTGGTGAACTAGTCCAAAGAAAACAAGGAAATTTTCTAGTTCACTGTGTCTTGAATAATAATACTTGCATCAAAAACTTGCAGTGAGCCATCGTTAAAGAAAACAACTGTCGTTTCTCGGTGTTCTCCTCCGATTTATAGTTTTTACGAAATTTCCAATTCAGTTTTTAAACCAAACTTCAAAACAATTCAACTTTTAAAACAAACTTTGCTTTGCCAAGTGGCATGCCGTCCTCTGTCACTTAAGACATTAGGAAGTTTAAGAGTTACCATTTCATGTAAAGTACCTTCACAGTTTTGCCACTCCTCTCTCTGGTTAAATTATTGTGGAATGTGTTCACTTTAAACAGGGTTCTGGTTTGCCTCCGATTTGTAATGGTTTTATGTTGTTCATCGGCTAACAGCTTAAGTTGAAAAATAAGCCACTTCAAATATGACCGGTGCAATCACAAAATTTGTACTTTGTGCTTCTCTTCTCAGTATCGGTGTACACTGCAAGTTGGCAGATAAACATTCATTAACAGATACCGATTTTCAATGACTACGAGTATACTAATTATGAGCGATGACCATAAATCATGATTAAATTATTAGGATAACTGGAACGGATTGTCGACTATATCACTAGTTAGTTAGTTAATTAATTATTACTCTGATTCATTTATAAATTTAAAAACGTTTTCTGTCTGGCGATACTGATCGGGAAAACAACTCAACTTTGAAATAGCAAGAATTGATAAAATTGATTAACAAAAATAGTCAATTTTACGATGGATTTACAAAAAAGATTTGTACAGATGAAATTCGGGGATGGGGGCGCTTATTGCAAATTTGAAGCTCTAGAGAGGTGCTTAACAGAGAGAGAACGATATTTTGACCTTTTACTGTATTGGTGACTATTCTTCTTTTGATAACATAATAGATTAGAATTAACAAAATAGAAACCTCATATCATCATCTAGCGTGAAATTGACCATCAACAAAAAATGTGTTTACGGTATTTCATTCCCTCCCCTCTTTGTTTGCTTGCCAGCCCCTTGAAAAGTTGAAACAAGATTTTTTCTGAGAGCGTTAGCACAGGTTCGGTCGTCCCAATAAACTGGGAGGGAGCTCCTCATCAGGGCACTGGTAACTGACTTCCCAGAACATTGCGAGAAATACTCTCCACCAAGGAGAGCCTTGACAAGTTTTAATGCGGTACTTTTTCCACTGCCTGTTGCACCAACAACCATAGGTGCAGGGCACGAGCCTTAAAACAAAAAGGTATTGCTGCTATTAATTTATCGGAATGAACACCACGTTTGTATGGAGGCGGTACACACCTTTTCAACAAACCAGATAATTTTAGTATTAATGCTCGTTTTTCTTAAATATTGGGAAATATAGCCTCAAATTGTTCTTTTCATTGTTCGTCGATCTATAACCTAATAAAAGTGTTGCAGTTGGCTCATGTAAAGTAATTATTTTTGGTTTGTTAAAAGATTGTAGTTTAATCTAACGACATACAAAGTTTGTTTCTGGTAGAAACAGCTAAAACTATTACTCTACAATGGTACACTTCAGAATCCTAAAACTAGAAAATTTAAATAACGTTTAATGACGGGAATGTCGTTGACAGAGTGCAAAATATTTCCGGTTATAACGATAAAATAAATATTGCAGACCACAGGAAGTGCTAATTTAGTCAATATAGTATAATAATACATACTTTTGTTACATTAACTCCAATTAGAAACTGTTTTTGACATGTTTCAAGGACATAAAAATACTATGGATGTTACACTTGTAGTTCATTTGATGATCAATTACAGATTTATTAGATAAGGTGCAGTAAAAAGGCGATTAATACCAGCTCTATCCCGGTACAACGATATTTTTGCCAAATCTGTTTTCACCGGATTTATTTTTGAAGGAGCACAGGCTCTTCACGGCTGCTACTACATCAGAACGTTCAGGCTTTAGGTATTCTTCCAAAGAACGTCTTGGTAGCCTGCTCGCTGGGAGTGTTCTAAGCTCGGTGAGTAGACAAGCAAGCTGTCTCATCTGCTGTGAGATATCGTGAACCTTGGCAGTCCCAAGTTTCTCACAAAGAGAACTGCTGTACTCCAAGATTAGGCTGTCAGTTGTTACAACTTCTGTGATGTTGTCGTTTCTCATGGCAGCATCGACTGCCTTCAGCTGTTTCGTTCTTTCTGGGCACTTAGCATCCAGCAACAGCATTCGTCCTTTAGTTTGCAGCCGTCGATACTTTTTGTCTTCATCATCTGTACCATTTGTACTGCCTTTAAACGGACACACTCGTACATATCTCCATAGGGCATGATGGAGCACAAAACCCAAACAAAAGGGACAGGCGAGGAATTCTTCTGGTTTCCTGTCTTCATGCTTCTTGCCTTCGTGCTAGACAACTTGAGTTTCAAACTTGACAACATAAAACTGTGTCAATTTTCTTAGGTATTCCTAAATATCTTGTAATAAACACTACCGAAAATTGCAACTTCGCCAGACTCGTAACCTCCGGCAACTCCAGAGATGGAAGGGTTTTCCTCGTAAAGGTCAATGATCTTTTGAGTAGAAGGCTTAGGTGATGCTGGCTTCTCTCCACCACCCGTCTTCCTCTTCTCCTTTACATTTTTGTAGTGCTCTTTCTTGGCAGAACTAACCATGCCCCTCCATTTACCTTTCACTGTGACTGGGGTGCGTTCTCTTTTTAAAAAAGTATTACTGCATAACAGTATAAAGCAAAATCGAAACACATACTCCAGCATGATGGAACATGGCATATCGCAAACAGCCCTAAAACTGACTACGTTTTTGTTGTTCAGGCCATGCAGAATCTTTGCTTGTTTGAAGAAGAGGCGTTTGCTGTCTTCGTCTTGACTGAGCATCTTCTTTATCACAACAGTGCTGCAACCATCACTGTTGGTGTTCTGGCCGCTATACTTCGCTATGAACACAGCGCTGAACGATCCTTTCTCTATTTCTTCCTTTTCCGAAAGGTCAAACCACCGGAATGTTGGGATATCTTTGACACAGTCACTTTTGTTGCTTTCGTTTCAGCGTAGCTGGTAAAAAATGAGCATCTGTTTGGCCCATAAAACCATAGGAAGCGTTAAATGAATGAAATGGGTTATATTCTAAACGTACTGCAGGAAAAACACAAATACAACCGTTTGAGTCCATATGATGCGATGTTGCACAATATTTTAGGATAAAATTTGAGATCAAGCAAAGACAAAGTCGAACAAGTGAATAGGGAACAATCAGTCAATTCAATCTTCTCTTGACAAGCAGCACACACAAAGTAGCAGTATTTGTTTTTGAGGCGAATGACATTGGTATGTGCATCTTTGGTGGTTTGTTCAAGAAGGCTTGGTTGTATTTCCGGCGGAACATCGTCCAAATCAGTAGCTTTTTGAACAAATCGTACTCATCTCTTCACTCTCCAAAGCTTTTTTCTTTCTCCAGGATATGATCGAACTTTGTCTGAAGTCCTTAGATATCCTTTCCTTTGGCTACTACCGTTTTGATTTTCATCCCACATGTACATGGCCTTCAGCTTGATTGCTACACAGCGTGGAAAGTCCTTTTTCAAGTGCATAGAGTGTGTTCTCAGAGTTAGTAATAAGCTTATCAACAAACTTTTCTAACAGTGAGGTGATACAGCTGTCCAACTTGAAGTTTATGGATCTTCTGTTTCACTTTCAGACTGATCACTTGTCACTTGGAAAGAAACCTTCTTGTAACTCCTTTTCTTTCTCTCAAGCCTTCCTTTCTGGCAAACAGCATTCTGTTCTCTTGCTCCATTATCTGTGTAATAGTACGCAATAATAATCTTGAAATTAATGATTCTCATTAGGTTTCTTTAAAGTATGCAGGTGTATATATAAATGGAGGGTGGGCTTGTAACTGGGGTGTGTTCCCTTTTTAAAAAAAGTATTACTTACTGCATATCAGTATAAAGTGTATGAGCTTCTTATAATTAATTCAGATCCACTAAAAATTGTTAGGTGCCCAGATACTATAAAGGGTATGATATTGTGTAGAATTTTGCAACATCTCAACGTACAGTCACACCTCGTTAACTTGTATTGCTACTTGGGTATTTAGGTTACTTTCATTCAGTTATTAAAATCAGGGTTACGAGTAGTGGAGGTTTCAAATAAAGAGGTTTTATGCTTGTACACCTACTTTATTGTAAACTTCTAGCAACGTTAGACCATAAAAACAAAACCAAAAAGAATCAAAACAAACAAATTAATCCACATAAAGATAACTGTGGAAACCAGAAAGGGTGAACCAAAAGCTGAACCAATGTACCTGATGGTACATTTTGTCAAGTAGCTTAGAAAGTTCATCAACAGGTGGCATCTCTGTATGTTTTAATTATTACAGAGAATTAGCTGAGAAAGTTCATCAACGGGTGGCATTTATTCATGTTGTAATATGTAGCAAAGTGAATTCCAACCATGAATAAAATGCATATTTTGAAGCAAGTAAAAAACTTAATGGATAAAAGGAATAACGCAAAAGTAGTCCCTAAATCTGCTGTAAGAGAACAAAAAAGAGGAAAAAAGACAAACACCTTCATGAAAACAGATATTTATTAAAATTTGTTTACAAACAAGCTCTTAGCTCACAAAATGAAGAACTCGACAATAACCTCTCCTCGTTCTCCCAAAACTCTGATACGTGGAAAATGATGGTGAATCACTCGCATGTGCACCCTTCCGGTGGAACAACATGTATGGAGTAAAGTTACTTTCACAAAGTTCAGCATGCAACACTCGGTCATTGCTTTTCAAATTTCATCAATATGGCTACAAAATAATTTTCACTCATAGTACTTCAGTGAAAGCTGCATTTGCATTATTGTGCACATTTGTGGCATGAAATTGTGAAAATTCCTTCCAATGATGTCCAGTTCTGCAAACCCCTAAACAAGCCACTTGGGATCCTCGATATCTGGTTATCGTTCAGCTGCCTGTCAATAAAATAAAGTTCAAAGGATGATTCCTCAGGAATGAAAGCCTTATGACCTAGTTGGTTTAACATTACATAGAAAGAAACAACCGTCAATTGAAAACAATGACAGCGCTTTATTAGAAGTAACATATATTGAATGCAAATTTTGTTAAATATTTCAGAGTTGAAAATATGAACATCTTTGACACTGAGGTCATCTTCAGACAATAACACATAGGCGTGCTGGCATGAATATAAATGTTCAAGTTATTCTTCTTGGGAGGGGTTTCGCGAATAAACATATTTAGTTCCTCACACTGGACATTTTCTGTTACGGCACCCTTCTTTTCAGTGGTCCGTGAGGATGCGAGGTTAGTTGTTTTCAAGCATACAGTGGAACAGATCTAGTCTTACCAACTCGTTTCCAAAAATATTCTGTATACATTTCCTCCACTGATAACAAATGTCAATATAGAAGCCTTCAAAGACGACACCTTACAAGTCAATTCGTTTCTTTATTCTCTTTCCAGTGAATTCCGGATAACGAAAATCACCTTTGGTTTTTTCTGGATTAGCAGTCACACATGTGTCGATAGTGCTCTGAAGGCTGTTCTTGGTATCAATTAAAATTCCAGTGTCACTCTATGCCCTCATTGCACTTGTGGTCCTCATGGCACTTGTGGCCCTCTAGGCACTCATGACCCTTGTGGCACTTGAGGCCCACATGACACTCGGCCTTTATGGCACTCGTGGCCCTGTTACTCCTGTCCGTCATGGCACTTGTGACGCTCGTAGCATTCGAGGTCCTCATGGCACTCAAGGCCCTCGTGGTATTCCTGAATTTATTATGGGGTGGCTGTGAATTGCCATTGGGCAGAGATTTCCCATTTTTTGCTAGGAAATGACATTTGTAAAAATTATTTTATCAAAGTACATGTATTGCCATGAAAGCTTAGGCCAAATTAAGTTCCCGATTTCCCTTTTTGGTTAGTTGCCGCATTTATTTTTTTAAAAAAATAAAGGATCAATACAATTATATGTAGCTATTAAATAATCATATGCTTCTCTTCCCCAACTTTCCATCATCGACAATACTGCAGTCAATTAACAAAAAAGCACCAGACTGAAATTTTTTTTAAGGCAGCACAGTATTTCCTCGAGGTTGGTTTTGCCGGTTTCTTATCACCAAAAGCAAAAATACAAAATACTATCGGACATTTGTTTTTCAGAAAATTTCCGATCAAAAACTTTTTTAACAACAACATTTATTTGGTTATAAGGAAGTTAGAAGGAAATTGTGACCCACAAATAGCATAGCAAATCCAAGCGATTAGCAAAACAATTTTGCATAATGAATTCAACTGCTCAGCATATATTCGATAAATTAATGGTTGTTATAGAGAACTGATACGTTTCAGCATTGAGACAACATAATAACGTAAACATTCACATAGTGAGGTAATTATGACTGCTTCTTCCCCCAGTCGAACAAATTCAGGCAGCTCATCGAGATTGATGATGTCTTTTTCGTCCTGCGGCTCGCTCACGATCCCAAGGTCATCAAAGTGCCTGCGTCATTGCTGCTCCAGTTGCATTGAGCATCGAGCTTCTCAATCACTCCTTGCTTCGGACATGGCCTATAGTCGTTCCTGGAAGGAACGCTCGCGGGAGAGTGTTGGTATCCCCCAGGCTTCTTCCTCGTATCCACTTTCTGATGGTGCAGTCTTCCATCACCGCGAAGTGAAACTGCAACAGCTCCATCTTGGCTATCCGTAATACCTATTTTAAGATTGAGGCCAGGGCAATTCGTAGTTTTACATTCACTACCATTCACTCCCATTCACTCCTGGTATGGAATGCTTTGACCTATTTACAGGTTGTTTGCCAAATAACTTAGGTTGCAGTGCGCTCGTGAAAACGGGATACGAGGCTTGCCTTGAATACAGCTAAACTGTAATATTCCTTTGGTTTTGCTCAAGTATTCGGTAATTCTTTGTCGCATTCATGTTCTATATCATTGCCGACGTCGGTTGAATCATCAGCTCCACCGTCAGTATTTGATGCTCTAATAAAACCCAAGTGTTGATTTTGTCGTGGGATGATTGCATAAATAGAACAACTACAAGCAAAAAAATATGTGTTGCAGGTACTTAAGGTAAAAATGACTTTAACGTAAACTTAAACTAGGGAAAAGCATTTCTTCCTAGACTATTTTGCCCAATGCTATAATGACTGCACTAGTACAAGGATGGCAGAGAAGTGAAGGGTTGGCATGGATTCCTCGATAGGTTAGTCATCAGTAAGTAATCCAAAGGCAGGTTGAGGATGAGGGTTCAAGCTCAGGTTAGGTCTGGTTAATTAATAACTGCTTTTAAAAAAGAAAAAGGGGGAGATCAGGGAGAGAAATGTAGGTAGAGTTAGGGTAAATACCCTGATAAGATCAAAAACTGAATCCTCTTAATCATCTGATGGAATCTGTCTTATGGTTTCAGAAACATCGTCACTTTCAGGGACTGGTAGGTTGTCTTCTTTGTTTTTGGCTTTTCACTGAGGCAACTGAAAAGTTTCTTCCAGCAACTCCCTTGCCTCCGGGCAGAAGGTACCTCTCTACCAATGATATGGCAGTGTTTTTCTGTTGCTTGCGCCGTTCTGAAGCCAATGATCTTTTGGACGCTTGGCTGGATCTTGGTTTAATTTAAATAACTGATGCAGATGACTTGATAAGGACATAAATTTTCTAGGTTAAGAAATAGTGTACAGTATTTTATTAATAAACAGATCTTTGAGTATTGAACTGTGGCTTATGTATTAAACAAAATCTTTGCAAGTACGTGTTTGAAAGAGAAACAAACAGTGGCTCAGTAGTACAGCTTGCACTCTGATTTCTGATATTTTATACCTTTTTTAAAAAAAGAATTTAATATTAAACTCTGGGAAAAAACGTGAGCCCCCCTTTTTAGGTTCGGAAAAAAAATGTGCCCCGCCATAAAATCTTCAGACCCCCCGTCATAAAAAATGATACGTCCCTTAGGTATAAGGGTAAAGATAGGGATCAAATCACCTTTACGTAGGTTAAATGATTTTTATCTACTTTGAATCATTTTTAACTACCACTTTATATAATTTTACCTATTTTAAATCATTTTGAACTAAAGTTCATTTGGCCTCCAACATATGGATACTGAATCCTCTCTGACAAAACAGCCCAATACGTATTGTGTTGTGTGGGTCGTGATATTTGCAAACTAGTGTTACCGAAAAGCGGATAAGTCAGTGGAGGGTTCGAGTTGATGAATAGATATTTGGCTTGTGTTGTTTTGCCTTACAGCCAGTGTAGGCAGAAATGAGGATCCTAGAACCAAATTGCATGAACAGAAGTGAGTCTTCTGGGACCAAACACGACTTTGCGAATTATTTTTATCATCATCATTTTTTTAGAAAAAGTGCATAAAGCACACATCACCTTGTGGTAATGATGAAAAAAATGGATGCTCCCTAACTAGAAACATTGCTAACATTTTTTGTTGTGGATTCAATAGTTCAATGAATATTATTTTAACGGTACATACCTTTGGGCTTCACGTCTTCGAAAGCTGTTACAGAAAAACAGAGAGGGACACACGGCAATTAGAAAGGGAAAACTGTTTTCGTTATCAAATCAAGATATTTGTAAATATGAACGAATTTGACTTTTTTCTATCAGCTAAGGATTCCCTGTTACGTCGTAGCCTTATTGCCTTTTTTATTTTGCTTTAGTGGTGCCCATCGGTATCCATGACTTTTAAAAATGAGAAAGGTATCACCATGTGGAACTGGGTGTCATGGGGGGAAAATGACTTTTTAGCCATAACCGACCCTTGTTATCAAAACTCATCAAAAGACGCGGCTTTTACTAAATTTATCGTAATTTGAATGTGGTGCTTATTGGAAGGGCAGCCGTTTATTCGAGGACGTCCTTTGTTATCAACAACACTGATTTTGAACTTATCACCAACTCCTAGACAATGATACTGTTAGCAGAAGAATTCCGCCCTACCCTCGTAACTCATTCGCTTTAAATAAACTAAAACAGTAATATCACAATTGATGCGGTATTTATTCAAGAGCAACGTCTGATTGGATAAACGCGGTAGTCAGATTCGGGTTTTAACCATTTTATGAGCATATCTTCTATTTCCAGAAAACTTTCAAAACCATGAAACCTCCACCCAATCCAATGCAATGTTTTAACAAACGTTGCTAAAGCGTATTGTGGTCCCCCCCCCCCCGCCATGATCAAGGCCAACGGCCCCTACTACTAATATTGAGTACATTTTTCTGTAAGTAAAACCTTTTTAGGTTTTTACTTTCTATAAGTACCAGTAAGGCTCAACTGAAGCTCAGTTGTTCTTAATTCTTAAATTTTGGCGATTTCAGCATCAACTTGTTCCTAATCTTCTGTACTCAAGATGCAAGTATATAATGTAGCTTGGTGGTTAAAATATCTACAAGCACTTTTCTGCCATGATTTGAAGTAAAAGCCTGAATGTTCTTATAAAAGTTGATTTTATCAAAAAG
>JAOEJI010562934.1:0-15484 GCA_025448255.1 Umimayanthus chanpuru
TAGTCCGCAATTGAGGGGAGCACCCCACTACACCCTCCCCCCCCCTTCCCCCACTCGGGTTCCTCTCCAACTACGCATTTATTTGCACATCATGAAATCATTGCCACGGGGGCACCTATACTTTTGGCCACTTTTCAATTTTCCATCCGTCCTCGCGCGGTCACGCCCGCAGTTAAACAACAGCGGCTTTTTTCTCGCCCAGGTAAACCAAGAGTATTGGTAGCCAACTGAGAGTACCTTATGCCTTCTTAAAAAGTGTCTGGACCTCAATACTTGTTTTTGTGCAATTCTTGTTACACTGGAAGAAAAGTGTAGCGTGCAAAGTATCAGTTGTGCGGCCCAACTCCAAGGGTGTTACAAGCGATCCGAGTCAGAAGGTATAAAGGCCACAGTGCATTGAAGTGCAGAGTGCTTGGCGAACTTTTAATCACACACATGCCACTGAAAAGATAGCACTGGATACACAATTTAGAATTTCGAAGAATTAACAGCTAAAATATAAAGGAATCACTCTAATTTTTATGCTGTGAAGTCAACCGCTTTTCGTCACGTTTTGAGTCAGCGAAAGAGGCCGATCTTTCGTCAAACCATAAAATTGTTGACATTTTAAGCGGTAGAAAAGTGCTATGAGACCTGTTTTTATTTTAAACAGAAAGGTCCCCAAGATGAAATGTGCACTAGTCCGTGTTGCTTTCATATATCTTTTTTAAAAAGTACAGCATGATCTATATGCCTTGCTGAAGCGACCGATAAGAGATGCATATCTTCTCTTCTAAGTTTGAAAATCGGATCACAAACGGTTTAAACTTAAAGTAAGAATCTTAGATTTAGAAATGAAAAATTGATCCGGCCTGAAAAGGTATTTTAGAAAGGGGGCGGTAGATTTATGGTCTTTCGCAAACTTGAATTGTCCTTGTCGAAAAACCCTGATTACCGTTTGCCTCGGTGGGTGGCTGAATTCGTCCCCGTTTTTAACCTCTGAAAAACTCCGCACTCTCAGTACTGCTCTGGTTTTCATTGAAGGTTGAAAGATTGTGACAGAGTTGACGACAGTACAATGGTCAATGACAAAAAGTCTTTTCCTGTTCGGCCACATTAAAGGAGCAGTTTGCTTTATGTTTTTTCATGACTATTAACCTTTGGGTCAGTGGAATGTCAAACCAGATGAGCTATAAAAAGACCAAACTGTTGAGTGATTTGAAGATAAAATGCAGACTTTGGTCTGAATTCCTAATTTCTTTTCGATTTTCTAGTTGTTGCGCGATTTCAGCAGTCTCTGTTTCGACTGATGCAAACAGACTCGCAGACCATCTTCATTATCGAGAAGAGTCTGGAACGCGAAGGAGGAAAAGATCGACTGTAATTTTAATTGCGAACAGCATGATTATAATAGAGAAACTCAGAAAGCAGTAATGGCGTGACTCTGCATGGGTAGTTCATCCTGCCTCCTCAGTCTTGGAATTTCAGACACTTTGGCAGACATCCATTCTGATTTGTAGTTTCAAAAACACTGAAGAACTATCTGAGGTCCTGTCCCAGATGAATGGACGACCTTCAATCTGTTGTATTGTACATTTATTACTTTCCAAGCTTTATAAGAAAAGAAAAGAAACTCAGCTGGCTTACCAGTCAATATCTTTGCTTTTTGAACGCCACCACTTCATTTGCGGTTTACACTGAGAAAATTTTGGCAGCTAATACTAAGAGGAAGTAAATAAAGTTTGTACTTGTTTTTCTTTTAAAAGCGGAGGTAGAAGCAAATTATATCAGGTAATTAAACGGATTTTTGCGATAGGTTAACGAGTGTGAGTGTTGACAAAAGTGACGAGAAAACTAGAAGAACAAGCAGTCAGTGGTGTTGCCACCCTTCGGTAGAGACACAACCCCCTGTAGGGTGGACCAGGGGTATGTTACCTCGGGGTATGGGGTATTTGAAATCGGATATCATGCATTCTGGGAGCAATTTTCGACACTTTGTCAAAAACTTTTGCAAGCCCGGGGCCGGGGACTGGCTACCCAACACTATCAGTTCCTATATTCGTAGAGCGGAAAAGAAATCCCCGAAACCAATATGGATAAAAAGGAAACATCCTCGTGCATTATATTCATTGGGCATAAAAAGTGTTTGATACGGTCCACCACCTTATGGGATGATACATTGATAGGTATAATGACCATGTTGCTGGTTCAGTTTGAGTCGGGGGCCTTTCTGATACCAAAGCGTCTACCACAATCCGCATTTTAACCACTAAAAGTTACGACGAACATCCCCATCATGACCAGTAAGGCAGTATGGGAATCATATCCCCCCGGCCCCCCTCCCATCCTCGGGCGGCATCGCCTACTGTCATACTGTCATGCAAATTTTAAAAATTGCTTATACGTGGTGAGAGACTACGAGTAATTTCGCCAGGACCTCATTCAGTTAAGTATTGTTTTCGGGCCGGTTTTTTTTTTTTTGATTGATGAAAGTTTTGAACTAAAAAATAAATAAAAAACAAAATAAAGTTTGATGGCGGTGTTTAATAGTAAACTATGAGTACGACTGATAATCCAAGGTATTTCAGAGGAATTGTTCCGGCGAATCATGCACTAGGCGCTTGTTTTTGTTCTTTCTACCGGCCTAGCACTGGCTGGCCTTGGCTCCGAAAGCAAGACAGTACGACTACGACAAGCAATCACGAAATGTCTAAAATTACTGGTGAAGCAACTGATTTATGGCGATGTTGAGAAATGTTGAGTTGCTGGTTGTTAGAATTTTGATGATTCTGTTGTAGTATATTGGAAATTTGCCGGCGGTACTTGTAGTCATCCCGGAATCAACCCTCAAAGCCCTCAAAGTATAAACTAATGAATAACTTTAACCTCGTCACATTTTTTTCTAAAAGGGCAAAAAATCTAATTGAATTGAACAAACTTGAAACCGAATAATTGTGAATTGCTTTGTTTCTCTCGTTTTACGTGTAGCTAACGATGTACCCATCAATCCAGGTCCACCCACCGGCCACCCATCGCAACCTCTTGGACAATCTTAAAATTGTTGCACTGAATTTCCTTTGAAGCGGCACAAAACTTCCTGTACGTCATGTCGTCAGGCGCTATAAAAGAGCAAGAAACAACTTTCGACGAGTGTTTATCTTTGGTATTTGGCTTAATCTTGTCAAACTGTCCATCAACTACCCCTCCACCAATAGCTTTGCGTTTATACACAATGGTGTTGTGCGCTGTGAATTGGCAGCCCTCCAAACAACTTGCATTTTCGAGAACATCTTGCCTGCGTCTGCCGTCTGGGCAGAAAATCAGTTTTGTTTTTAGCACAAATCTATTTATTCTTCAGTAAAAACAGTTGACATCTGCTGTGGAAGTTCCCGGTCAGAACTGATTTAATAGTAAATGTTTAGAGACTTTAGAGATTGGTTGAGAGTAGCAATATAGTGAGATTTTTGTTTTAAAAAATACTATAGTCAAGGGCTCTTTAAATTAGCTTTGTCACCTTTTCGAAAGAGGATTGAAACAATTCAACAAAAGAAACACACCGACAATGCCAGTTTCTTTATCGCAGTATTTATTCGGGAACAATTTGCAAGTCTCGTCTGTAGACTGTATAGGTCTTCGTTGAACATCCCTCCATCTGTCCTTAAGTTGTCTTTCGAAGAGCTAAAAAGGATAGACACTACTTGACTCTTTATTTGTTTACAAATGTCCAACAAGTTCCGTTCGTCATGTATTGGCACAAATCACAACTGGCGATAGAATCGACCTTTCACATGGCCTATCAATTGTTCGGCACTTCTAAAGGCGCTTGCCGCCTTTTAAAGTGCTTTTCAGATTTGAGAGCGCAAGTTTTTTTTAACAAAACAAATCAAAAGCTCGTGACAGCGAGAATATTTTCCACTCCATTTTTAAATTTAGTAATATTACAGCACACACAGGCTCTTGGTGTGTCCTTTAGGTTATGCCGCCTATACATATGCTTCGTGAGAAAAACCCCTCTTTGTCTTGATTGATCTTTTCCATCTCTACTTTTACGCGCGCGCCATGGAATTGCGCAATATATTAATAGAAAAAAGGTTTTTAATAGGTCGCTAGAAGTCGTTAACAAAGTCAGTAATAATCCGAATTCTGCACTAGCGAAAGGTATTTGAAACCTGTCCCAAAATTTTTGAAAGGGAAGCGAAAAATAAAAGGACAAGGCTCAGCAAGCCAAGGGAGGTCTGCAGGTTTTTATATACCCAGCACGAGTCGTTCTTCTTGACTCGTTGACCTGGTCTGTTGAAGATTTTCAACGCCCCTTTTTACCTGACAGGAAGGTAACGCAGTTCTGTCCCACATGAAGTTACTCACTTACTGTGTCGCTCTCTGGTAACCGAAACTCATGCTGGCTTTTTGGGATCGAAAGTTGGTTGGCCTGTTTTGCCCCGAGTACAGCCCGCTCATTTTGGGAATGCGAAATTTGAGCGCAGTGCGTTCGTGATCTGAAGGGAAACATACATCATCACTTCTCAATTTATTCTGTTTGACTCTCTCAATTCTGTCCGAGTGTCACCAATTCACGGTAATTAAACTAATTACGCTTCTGTTCTTATCAGAGTGGCCAAAATCGATCAAAAATGCTCGTGATTGGCTCGCCATAATTGTCTCAAAAACATCAAAGCTGCGCTTGCCGACACTGTCCCATAACTCCCCGCGGGCAGATGCGGTCTCTCGTGTACTGACTGATGATCGAAATTTCTGACTAGATCGCTGCCCTTGGAGTTCTCCTATTACAGTTTAGCATTTTTCATCATCCTAAGAAAACCCAACAAAGCTGAATATCTCCAAAAAGGTATTACACTATTAGCTGTGCCTTCGTAAAAGACTGGGACTCAGGTAATATATTTCACTGAGGAGAAATTGACAAGCTCTGAAACCGTTTGGGTTTGCAGGTTCGAAGTTGCGAATTGGAGCTGGCTTGACGGGCAATGTGAGACGGACGATTCAACTCGTAGCGCGAGTTTTGATTGCAAGCCGTGAATGGTGAATTAACGTAAGTTGAGCGCTTTATTCGCATCGTTACTTTACAGAGGGATCGACACTGCTATTTATTTTGTTGGTGTGTGGCTCAATCGCTGGCTTGTATGACACGTGCAAAATGTTCCTGCGTTGACACCCCGTCTTTTCTGCTGCATGACGAGTTTCTGAAAGCAGTGGGAACTGTGGCTCTTCGCGGGCTTTTGCAAACAATTTCAAGGTCACGATAAGCTAGGAAATTCTAACGGTTTTCTTCTTGGGTAGCAAATTGCAGAGCCTCTTAGACATTCGATACGATGTCGGTCCACCCGCTTCGCATCAATTTTGTTGCGAACTTCACACATCCATGTCCAAAGCTTCGGTCGTGGAAGTCACGGGGCTGCTGAATTCGCAGCTCAATTTATAGTGCGGGGAAGACCTAATGGTTTTGTTTGTTTAATAGCCTACAGGAAGTCGGCGATTTGTGAAGCTTTAAATTTTTCCCATCACATTTGGTTGCTGCTATTTGCGCGGGTTGCTATCCAGAAAGTTGGACATAAATTGATAAATGAAAAGTTGACGTGACAGAATTAATTGCCTCGTTGTTGTTAATGTTTGAAGTAACTGCGACAAAAGGGACTGTTTCTTTGCATATAATTGTTTGATCTGAACTTGACTGTGGTTGTTTGATACTGTTTTGACAGGAAATAAACAGCAGAAAATACAGGGAAATTCAGACAGGCCATTAAATTCAATTTTATTGCAGATGTTTGGATTAAATTTGGCATCATCGATTGCTCGTTTTGCTAACAAAGACGTTTTTCTTTCAGTTTTAGTTTCTCCAGTTTTGTGAAGTACGTATTTTGTGTATCTCGAAGGTTCGTTTTCTACATTAGTCTTGTACGTACATAATTTTTAAAAATTAAAATAATGAAAGGAAGCTGTAGTTCTCCATTTATTATTGTGTCAAAGAACACAAGCACGTTGCCATTTGTTTTAACATATTCAAGTTGTTTAATGAATCCATTTTTGTTGGGATGTGAATTATAAATCAATAAGATTATATCTTTTAGTTCGAAAAATCAACAGAAGTCTATTAACGTTGAAAATTTAGAGTGAAGTTTCCCGGTTCTTTAACTAAAAGCCGCAAACTCCTTGGTGAACAAAACACCGAACCAAAAGAATCGTTGGTCAATTTGAGATTTGTTTTTGGCAACGTCGAGTTGATAACAGTGATGCGGTTTGCATTGTTTTAAAACAGTTATGTTTTGGGCTAACTGTTGTAACAAAGTCAAACAATAATAGCTATTGTCGTTATGGATCACAAATTGAACAAAATGCACATTTTACGCTGTATAGTGGACGTAAATAGTGTCTGTTTTGCTGTTCGTGTTCCATTTTGAGACGTCCAGGAAGTTCATGCAGGAAATACAACTCTTTATTTACGCTTTTCAGAATAAAGCGTTCCCTTTATAAACAGTACTGGACTTCGATGTGCTCTACGCTTTGTAGCGGTTTTCATTGTTTCTCTGTGCACTGAAATTGGGAATCAAACCTTGTAGATGCTGGATCGTTCTTAATCCCGTTCGCAACTTATTTTTAATCTTCCTAATCCCCAACAATTCCTCAAATATTTTGTAAAAGCAGGTCTCCTCATGAATAATACAAGTTCTATGAAATGAAACAAGAAAAATGATGAATAAATTAGTAGAAAGACTATTTGTTCCACTTATTTCAAATGCATGGAGGATAAAGAGAGCACTTTATAAAGCACACTGTCAGAACTGAGAGGCTTTCATTCATTAGTTATACAGGATTTTAAATAATTTATTGCAGTACCATTTTCCCATCCATTAACGACACTCGACACATTAATAGTGGGAGTTGGGATGTGTGTTTGTCATGGAAATAAATTGAGAAATGTGAAAGCCATTTAGTTTTACAAAGTAGGGTAACTTTAATGGTAGCTAAAAAGGTTGCTTAGAGACTGTAAGTGCAAGAAATTTTTGACAAATTAAACATGGCCGAGTCTTTTGCATGATTACATACATACTGTAGTATGCACAGAAACTAAGGTTTTTCTTTTATGAATAGACAAACCATCAAACATTGACACTCCACTAAAAGGAGCTGTTTATCTATATTTGTGTTAATGTGACAACAAAATTTAAACCTGACGCTAAAACTTTCTCTACTTTTCCAATCCCTTGTACTAGCTTTACTTTTTCAGTCATTTATAAAAAAAACTACAGAATACATTCAGTGAAAACACCTAACCCCCAATCTATTGTTTTGCATCTACATGTATCCAGCAAATAGAACTTATCACTACTTTTTAACATGCTTTCTGAAGAGATTACACATCTGACTCTTCTCTACATCATTTCTCTTTTACCAGTTATGAGCAATGTAATTACCTTTGGGGATAACCTTGGTCCTGCTTTTCAGACTTTGTAAAACTTACAGCATTAAGTAGTCTTCTCAAGCAGGTGACCTTTTGAGTTTAATTTATGCAAAAAAACTGAAAGAGTTTTAGACAAGGAAGACAACTAATTGCAAGATGAGCATTTGGCATCGTCCTTTCACATTCTTTGTAAGCTTTTTGTGCATTTTACTCAAATGTTAACTAAGTCTTTGTGAATTAAGGTGGGAACATCTTATTCCAATCATGAAAACAAATTTATTGTTTGTATAGAAGCTTTAGATCTCATATGGGATGGAAATGTTTCTTGTTTTTAAGTTTGACAAATTGGATCTTTTACTTTATTGTACTCACTGTCAAAATAATGTTTTGGTGAAGAAATGTAGTATCTTAGTATATGAAACCTTGCATGCATAGCCCTGAAGCCCTAAAAGTAAGCTTCCTTTCTTTTGCAAAGTAAATATGAACAGTGTTTGCTAAAAGTAAGTGAAAAGAGCTTTCAGACTTTACTAATTAAAGTAACATTTTCCATGCTGGGTTTCCATTGAAACATTCTAGGTTTTCAACATATTTTGTGAAAGAGTGACTTCCAGTGACCTTTTCCCAGTTATTTCCTTACCACCCATTGGTAAGAGCAACTGAAAATGTAAATTGTGGTAGATCCAGACACTGCAGCAAACAAAATAAACTCAGTAGAGATAGCATACTTCATTAATAAATATACTTGACTTAAACATACATGCATACATATACAAAACAGAATAGCTAACTGCAAGAGTGGCCCTTTGTTTCCCCTGATAGTAACATGTTTGGACTATTCCCTGGTTTCTTTACAAAATTATTTCCCTAAATTTGACATTGTAATTGGATATTGCATGTTGTTGTTTTGTTCTGGCTCTTTGAAATTATACTGACATGGATTTTATTTAAGAAGAGATTACCTTCAAAGTAGAAGGAATTTTTCCCATGATAGTTGAAAGTTCTTCTTGATAACATCAACAGCCTCATGGTCCAGTTGAGTTCTGGATTTTGATGAAAAGTCACTGTTATTGAAACCAGATGTGCTCCAATTCAGCTGAAAAAACTGCCCTTGAGGCACTTTGCCCAGAGCTGTTAGTTTTTGTTTTGGCGATGATTGTGGAAGGAAAAAGTTAAAACCCTGCAGTGCAGTACTTTTGGTTTTATACTGTAGAAAGTCTTAGCAAATATGGTATAGTTTGTGGTTGCAACAGTAAAAAAAACTAAAATGTTATGCAACATTTCAGAATGCATTTTGTATTTGAACACATGTAAGATTTAAAACAGTGTTTGTATTAAATTTGTTTTGTTTTTTTGAAAATGTTCATCTGCTATTTTGTGGTAACAAGATTAACAACAATATAGCTCTTGATTGTTAAAGTTTCTCTACATTGCTGATTAGTGTGGAGAGTGGACATTTCATATTTCAAATCCGTTTTGACTGCTCTAGTTCTGCCCCATTTGTAAACCCTTCAAGTTGTTTTGTTATCTCAAAGATGGCAAGCAGTATCCAGGCGGTAAATTCATTATCTTTACTGTTATTTGATAAACATGTGCTGCTCTGAAAATGGAAAACAACTATTTTCTGAGTAAAAAATTATCTCATTGAAGCATTTTTTGCAAAGACTGCCAGTGTTATTTTGAAAACTTAGAATTCTGATTACCCCTTTGGCTTGTCCGTTGTTAAATATATTCTTTCCACAGGGAATGGCAACTGACCAAGAGAGCTCTGAAGTACTTGAGGCTGTCCCAGTATGTATACAAGTAGATACAAAACAGTTATACACAAAGGCTGCTTGGATAAATGATGAAGTTATACTGAATTCTATCTATTTGTTGTCTGAACACAACTTTGTATTTATAAACATCTTCAGGCTCATTTAAATTTTATCTTCTAGGCAAAGAGATCTCGACAAGAGAATGGCATTGATGACAGAGATAGGTTTGTAAATTCAAACACTTATCGATTCTGTGCTTTGTAAACTTCCTCTGAAAATTTCATAATTTTTATAAATTTCTTAGGCAAATGAAAACTGTAGATTTAAAATACAAATTATGTCTCCATCTATTTAAATTATTACTTTTATTTCAATAAAATTACATATACAGTAATTTTACATTAGTAATTTTAAAATGTAGGGTTTTTGCAACAACTTCATTTGACATATTTTTTAACTGTACATAATTTTAATATTCTCAATAGGATGTGTTAGCTGTAAAGTAAACAGTAAACTCATTATTATGTAAAACTAAGATCTAGCAATTTTCTTTTATAACCTCGGTCATTTCCAGTTTAACAACTAAACTTGCTGTGGACACAATGGTAGCATGAGTGTGAATTTAGCTGATCCACACACAGAATTATAGAAGATTGAGTTAAACTGACAAGGTAGATGTTTAAAGTCAAGTGAAAGTAGAAAATGACAACTTATTTGGGGGGAAAGCGTCTGACACATCATTGGGTTACACACTACAGGTAAAAAAATGAATTTTACAATTCTTTTGAAAGGGCTGGCAGTCAAATTTACATATCATGTCTCCTGTTTCTTTAATGATTATTTCATGTTGATTGAAATATCAGTCTCCAAACTTTTATAAGATCTTGAGAATGTGGGGAGTGAAAAGTTGGAATATTAAGTATTATGTTTTAGTATTAAAAAGTTCATAAACTTTTTTAATTGTATATCTCTATTTGGCATAGAATATAAACAGCTTGACATTGAGTTGGAAACATAACCTTGGCTTGTGAATGTCAAAAGAGCATTAACTTGCACAACTGTGAATTTAAAAATACTTTTTACATACAGTGTTCATCAAAAGCAATTTTTAATCATTCATTAAAATAAACCTCAGGGTTAAGAAATATACATGGTAGGGAAACACAGCAACAATCTTTCATATCTTCAAAATTTCAGTAAAATACAACATGCTTGTACCTATTACAAATTAAATTAATAGAAATTTCACTGGTTAAGCCAAGCCTCTTTTATGATTAATTGTATTTGAAATTTTGACCCTTGGATCAGGAATAATGGCAACCTTTCCCCACATTATTGACTAAAAATAAATAATTATTTATTATTTTATGTATAAAGCTTGAATCAAGTTGAGACTGCAACTATTGATAAGTTGGATTGAAGATGTTTCTCTTCTAGCAAGAAAAATAGCTGTAAGGGTATATAATTGTGTCTCACTTTGAAAGTGACATTGATAAGAATTTGGATTCAGTTGATAACTGTGCAGAGGTAACACAAAATGGCAAAGAAATATAATAATAATTATCATACATGTATGAAATGCTGTGAAACAACTGAGTAGGATTAGCTGTTTATTTTGTTATCTTAAACATGCCATTTCTTCTTGATTTGTCTTGAAAGTCTTCCTTCTGGCCCAAAACTACTAAATCCCTTTAAATTTTACCTAAAGGAGTTCAGTGGTTTGAGGTTTTAGAGACAGGGCTTTTGCTAGAACTTTAATGTTGATTAATGTGCAGACTTCACTTGTTGGCAAGATCTAGTATGTGTGCATGGTCATAAAACCGTAATGAACAGTTCTAGTTACAGTAGTATATTGATTTTGTTTCTGAGTAAAATTTATTAAAGTTCAGCATGGTTATTTTAGAATACAAAACTACAATCGTGCACAATGGGGAGGCTTTTAAATATAATAAAGAATGGTAGATTGTTTAAAATGTAATCCAGTGAATTAGATTCACCTTGATGCTGCGAGTCCCAAGATAAAGTTATCATTTGACATTGTTTTGGAATACTCGCAGAAAAACTGTGTGTCAGCTGTTTCACCAGTTTTACACCAGACAATTATATACTCATATATGTCAAGGGGGTGAATAGACTGTTGCAATGATGCTGCAATGAGTTCAGTCTGTATGTGAAATCAATATAGACATGTATTTCAAATGAACCTTAATACATTTTAGCCCTCATTGACACCAGCCTATAATATGGTAATGAATGGATGTGTAAAAATACTTGTTTAAAGATAAATTATTATTACTTATATTTTTTTAGTTAAATATACATTCTTGCGAGTATCTTTTGGGTTGAAAGGTATAGGTACTGGCTGCTTAATGTTTTTAACAGACAACAGATTGAATTAAAACAAATGAGTGGCAATCAACTCTTGTCTTGCAGTATTTGTGAGATTTTATGTATTACTTTAGGTGGGACTCATTTTCAGGGGGGATGATTCATATTCAGAGGGGATTTAGCATTAATTTAAGATTTGACCAATGTACAGGTGTCATTGGTTTTCAAAGTATTATTTCATTTTGCATTTATTTAGAACCGTCTAACAGCTCAAAAATGTGTCATAATTTTGCCAGCTGCAATTTCTGTATTGGGCATTCTTAGTCATTTGTTCCACATCCCTTTTGTTTGAATGTTTGCAAAGTTAAGTTTGTCCCATAGATGGAAGTTTACCTTCACTTGGCCATGGATCTGTTTTTGTGTTTGAAATGTGTTATGGATTGGACTTCCCTTATAAGGATTTGGTCACATGACCAGAAATGAGTATGTATGAACAGATAACAGAGTAGCTGATTAGTCAATCGAACTAGCTGCATTACATAACATAAGCATGGCGTCACAAATGGGATTTGAATCCATGCCTCCATTTGGAGACCAGTTGTTTCAAATTAGTGTTTGTTGTGAGTTTAAACCCAACAAGAGGCCATACAAATAACCATACTCAGGCCTAGCTGTATACTCAGTAATTGTTTTTTTAAAGTAGAATGAAACAGTATTTTATTTTATTATTTACCTGAACAGCCTACCCTTGGCAACCGAAGATTTATGGCTGCTCTTTATAGGGGAAAAGGTGACAGTCCACAACACCGGCATTAACCTACTCTTATCGATAAGTGTGTGGGTTCTTTTAAGTCCCACAATAGCATGTTGAGAGACTAGACCAATGGCTTAACGTCCCTGTCCATGGACAGTGTGGCAAAAGAAGGTCTCCCAAAGTTCAACCCTTGACCAGGCCGGGGATTGAACCCGGGACCTTCTGGTTGGCAGTCAGAGATCTTACCAACTGTGCCAACCTCGCATACACCACATACTTCGATCTCACTTGCTTGGTGAGGGAATCTGCTAACAATTAACATGAACTGATGAAGTGGAATGGATGCTGGTAACCATTTCTGATTTCTATTGTTATTATTACTTGATTTTGAAGTGAGAAGACAGAAAAAGAACTGTATTTCATTCAAAAAGGAAAAAAGGAAAAGAAAAAGAAAGAAAAAAATTAGAAATGCATCCACCGGGAATCGAATTTGGGGCAGCTGATTGTAAGCCCGATGCCCTAACCACTGCTGCTGAGTAGCAAATTGATCCCATGAAATGCGAGCACTGAACAATCACGACACAAAAAATAAAACCCGAGCTGAAACCTTAACTCTGAGCCTTACAGCCTGAGTAATAATCTTGCATGATGTCTGCATCAGATGCAAGGTCAATGTTTGTGTTATGTAATGTAACTTGTTTGATAGACTAACCAGCTACTCGTCTAGCTGCTCACACATGTTCACCTCTAATGCGTAACCAAATCCTTATATACAAAAGTTTGGGCTTCATTTTTCAACTAGTAGGGGTGTATTTTTTGTAGTTTTACATATATTTGAAATATGGAAGCATTGGGAAGAAATAATGAAATAATATAAAAAATAAAATGAGGCATTAAAACAGTTATAAATGTTTAAAACAAACGTTTTCGCTCAACGTGAGCATCTTCAGGTTTGCTCACGTTGAGCAAAAACGTTTGTTTTAAACATTTATAACTGTGTTAATGCCTCATTTTAAATCATTTTATCGTTATGGAGAATTCTATTTTAATATTAAAAATAGTAGTAGTGGTAGCAGTAAGAAATATAATCTACCAGTAAATGATAGCTATAATAAGGATTAGATACTTATAGTAATTGTCAGTAGACACTATTGAAACAGGTTAGAAATTTAGTTTTAACAATGATATATTTTTATTTTGTAATGGGAGACAAATTATATCAGATCTTGTCAAAATAAAGTCTCTTGGAAACTTTTTTTGTGATCAAAAGATTTGATAAAGATTATGGAACTTGTTTTTCCTAGTTTCTGCATTGTTCATTTTAATATATTTAACTGCTATCCCTTCCATAAAGAGAATAGTCTTTCTTACAACAGATGATTTTATATGTTCTTACCTTTCTGCTTTGGCCAGTGTTGGTTCAAGTCATGGGAGCACACCAGAGAGACAGAGTTCCAACGGTATTGGTGAGACCAAGAATTTGGCTGGGATAGCAAATGTGATCTCAACTTCAGACTCTGAAAAAAGTGACTCATGGGACACAGTGAATGTCGTAGGGGGTGATATGCCTGGTGGGGAATTGGGGATCACTCCTCCATCAACTGTCTCCCCAGTTTCGTCTTCAAACTTAACGAACCTCACATATGGCACTGAAAGCGGAGCATCTGTCACTAATTTAGACATTTATGGAAATCCTGGAAACATCACAACTGACAGTTCCACTGCACAGTTTCGTACACAGTTTGGTGCAAATCCTCCTGGTTATTATAGTCCTCGATCATATCCTCACATTGTACCTGCCCCACCCCAGACAAATTTGTCTCAGTTTCAGCAGCCAGGAAGTGTAATACAAAGTCCAGGGGGAAGTGCAGTCTCTGATTGGTACACAAGCACTGCCACAGCACAACCTGCAGCTGGGACATACCAGATGGTACAGTCAGTTCGATACCCGAATAGTAATTCACCAGCAAAGACGACCACAGACACAGCTCAAACGGGTGCACTGCCGGGTATGTCTACTCTGCGTCAAACAGCAACGGGAGCATACGGTAATCCATACAGTACCTATGAGGGAGTGATTCAAACAGGTCAGCCTGGTTTTTCCAACACATTTCAGCAAACATTTAATACCTACTGCACAACCTCTACAGCGAGCACGACAACCCAAGCTGTTTACACTGGCCAGCAATCAGCACAAACTCTGTTTCCATATGTTGGCTATCCTAGGAACCCAGCCCAGACAACTGGTTATACATACACTTACCTTGGGGCACCACCGCCAGCCTACAGCAGTCGAGCATATGTGTCACAAATGAATGCAACTCCACCACCCAATGCTGTTGCAAATTACTCGCTTGCACAGTTGGTACCTAGCCAAGCAACACAGGCAATTCCTGGTGACAACCCAGGTAAGAAGTTTTTTTCCCAACTGGACCCTGGATCAAATGAGATTGAAAGCTTAAAGCTTGGTTTTCATGAGTAATCAATGACTGCGGAGCTACTTAGAAAGTGTGGGCTGACTAGTGACTCAGAGTTGGGGGGGGGTGAAAACACCTTTTTCTCAGTAACTCAACTTTCGGACCCACCCCCCATCATATTTTTCTGGGAGTCCCGACCCTGGGGATGGAAATAACACTGTAACATAGTTTTAGGGTAACCTTAAACTTCTTCATATTGCTATGCATAACTTATTTGATAGTTTGTAACTACTAACTAGTAACAATAAAAGTACTTATAATAATAACAACAATAAAAGTATAAATATTAGTAATAATAACCATAATAGTGATAGTAATAATAAATAACAATGACAACAGTTGTGCAGGAATTGGTCTTTCACAAAAGTGACTTTCAGGGAGATAGTACCTAACCTAAAACTATGAAAAAAAACAGAAAAAAAACAGTGAACTGAGGTTGCTTTCCTTTTGTTTGGCTGAGATGACAGAACAGGGTACATTCACTTGACCATATTCCAGAATAAGAATATTATGTGGATCTGGGCAGAATTCTTCTTTTGAAATATGCAAGACAAGCTGTATATTTAAGCACAATCTAGTTTGGATAACTGTTTTATTGTTTACTGCATAGAACTAGAGGGTATTTAGAAATATTCCCAAATGTATTTTTGTTCTGGTCAATTGAACCACACTCAAGTATGTGTTAAGGGTCAGGGGACAAGGTAATTAAGGCAGAGAACTAGAGACTTGAGGCAAAGCCCTGGGCACAGGGCTTGCAGAGGGGGGGGGGGGGGGGGGG
>JAOEJI010564045.1:0-15459 GCA_025448255.1 Umimayanthus chanpuru
TTAATGTTGACCGAGTGATAACTTGTCTATTTTCAAGAAGTATAACAGCATTACCTTTGAAACATTTTGTAATAAAAGCTTCTTTGGTGTGTGATTAATCGCATCCTCGGAATCTTCAGGCGACTACCAACTACCAAGGCGATCGCACGCCTCTCAGTAAGAGGCATATCAGAGAGAGCTTGCAATAAGTGAAATATATAGATTGTTTTATCCCATACAGCCAATTCAATCACTGTGGTTGTTGAGTAACTTTGTATGGGACAACCTTAACTTGTGTCGGACGACCACAAAATGAGCCCTTGGTTGGCTGATGTACAACCCGAAATTTTCCTTAAAATCGAGCACTGTATTATTGTATTTACAAAATAATATAAAACTTCTTTGAATTACTAGTCAGAGGCCTCGTTAGGTCAGAGTTGAATAATTTTAATGAAAGTATCAGACGTGTTTTAAAAACAAACTTGAATTTTAACTAGGTTTCTGGAGTTGTTTTTATAACATGTTTGATACTCTATCAACATGTATATATACATGTAATGCACATGTTGATTGATTATTCAAAAGTGTTGCCAATTTTTAAAAGGACTTTTGGCAAGAAATCTTCACTTCTTTATTTCCCCTCAGCAACATGTGTAATAGCATACATCTAATTTGTAAAAGGCTACAAGTAAGTACATGGCTGTACTCTTTGTTGCATCCAAGCATACTTATGATTAGACATCCCACTGTCACAGATCCTATATAATCCTCTAACTTTTTCTCACTCCCCCAATATGAAAAATACATTAAATGACCCCAAATTAATACATATATGTATTATTTACCAATTGTACCCCTTGTTCTGTTTGCAGTAGCCAGGGTGATAATATTAAAGTGTATGTGCGAGTAAGACCCCCAGCCGAGAACCTTGTATCAGAGGTTGATCGCACACCTTGTTTGGAGGTCACGTCAGGAAATTCAATTCAACTCCAGTGCAAACCAGAACCCAAGTCCTACACTTATGACCATGTTGCAGACATCAACACCACACAGGTATCAGATAGTTTTATTCAACTTCAAGAACAAATTAATTAGTAATTACTGTATGCTTGTATACACTTAACTTGATCCTGAAAACTTGAACCCTCAACCTCCCTCGAGAAAGACCCTGGTTGGGTCACGTGGTACCACATTTAAGTTTTGGGTGCTAATAAATAATAAAAATAAATGTGAAAAATGTGCTTAAGATTGAATTTTCTTCTTATTTAGCCTAGTGTAGAAAGGAAAAGATTTTATTTTCATCAAAACAAATGCACATTTATTTTGTTTATTACCACCCAGAATCTGGGTGCCGCATGACCAGACCCCACCAGGGTCTTTCCCTCGGTAGAGGACAGAATCTCAGAATGAGGTTGTTAAACCATCTCCACAAATGTCTTGAACCAAACTTTCAAGATCACCAAATTCATTTTCTCTTCAAGCAATATACTTCTAAGTTGCTATACAAATTGTGTACTTATTCACTTAAATAGATACCAGGTCTGGTGGACAAATTTAATCTGTAAACTGTTTTTCAATAACTCCACAGGAGGAAGTATTTGGTGCTGTAGGCAAGAGGATTGTTGAAGGATGTGTTGCTGGATACAATGGGACAATATTTGCCTAGTAAGACAACAATCATTATAATTTATATAGAATTTTAATTATTACATACATGTGTAATAACAAATTGTTCTACATGTAAGTACATATGAGCAGTTGTATGTACATGTGTTGTAACTATATATCTAGTTATAAATGTATGTTGCAGACACTTGTATAGATTGATATATTATGTATACTTCAATCTCTTTACAGTATTATACCATGATAGACCATTCTGGCAGCTGAGCACGGTTGCACACAGTTACTGAAATCAATATCTTTTTTCTGTCTAGTGGCCAAACTGGGTCAGGGAAAACCTTCACAATGCTTGGTAAGTTCTGAAAATGTACACTGTACTATATACATTTAATTACAATCAAAGAAAAACTCTGTGTGAGCACGAAGTACAGAATGTCTTGCTGCAAAAATATACATCATTTTGTTATAACAATTTGCAGTTTATAAACTTTTGCATGAAGTCAGGTTGTAAGTGGTTGTCATCCCTCCCCAAAAGAATTGTTTCCAGATCTTAGGCTCTCCCTGCCAAAAGACCAAACCCCTAGCTTAAATAAGTAGTGTGACATTGTTTAAATCTTGTAATGTACAATTTATATTGTAATAGAGTTCCACAGAGTCCTAAATAGTCTTAAAAGGTTATATATCTTTAATTTTATTTTTTGAGACCTTGAAAATGTCTTAAGTTTGCCAAAGTTTGTCCTTGGGGTCCTGAAAGGTCTTAAGTAGTTTGTTTAAAAAAATTGATCTTTTATCATGGTGAAGGTTTGAAGATTGTTTTCATGAAGAAGGGACTTGTTTACTTTTGTTGTTTTGTGCCAAAACTAATATTGCATGATAGACCAGGGGGGGGGGGATTGGGACCCGTTACAGTTTACAGTCATGATACCGAATAATGTACAGTTTCTGTAATGACGAGGCAAACAAGGAGAAGGAGGGTATTGGGTTAGAGGAAGGTTGTTGGTCAGGATGGAACAATCTATATGAAATTATTATGTGTCTATCACACCATAGGGCCAGCTGAGGGAGAAGCAGACTGTTTTTCTCACCAGCTCCGAGGAGTTATTCCAAGAGGATTTGAATACCTGTTTAGTTTGATAAACAGAGAAATAGAGAAGGTACCTTTAACAGTACAGCATAGTGTGTGTAAATAACTCTTACTATCCGGCAATTGTTGTAGATACAGAGCTCATATGGGTCGCAGAATGTTCACAATTAAGCGCACAGAAACTCCAAACCTACTATACATGATGTTGTTAGTACAGGGATAAATTTCCAGAAAAATGTGGTTTTCTTTGTGCCTATTGACAGTGTTAGGTTTGCAAGGTATTATGGTAAAATGTGCAGTTGCCATCTTTTGTGGTACATGCCATATGATGCATTGCTGAGTTCTCCTAAACTGTCTCTATAGTCTCTAGTTTCCTTGTAAACAGATTGGGAGAATTTTTTAAATCTCAGGTAAATTGCTGTGTACATGTACATGATCAAATGCTTTGTTCTCGTTACAGGATTACAGGATTCTTGCAGACTCTTAAAATGGACATCTTAAAAGTCTTATTTTTGAGTTTGTATTTTTAAGGCCTTGAAAATGTCTTAAATTTGCTAAAATTATTCCTTGAGATCTTAAGTTCAAAAAAATTATCATTTCTCGTGGTCAAAGTTTGAAGCCTGTTTGCATGGAGAAAGGGCTCGTTTACTTTCTTTGTGTTACGCCAAAACTAATATCGCATGATAGAACAGGAGGTACATGTCATATTATTAAGTTGGTCCGTATTGCAACTTTTGAATATAAGGTTGAAGAAAAGTCAGGTCTTAAATTTCGGTCTTAAAAAGTCCTAAAAAGGTCTTAAATTTTGTGAGTTGCTAGTTGCAGGAAGCCTGCATTACCAACAACTTATTTTGTGTGGATAATGTAAGGAGAATTTACATCCTGATAAACTGGCTGGGGCTGAAAAGGTTAAAAAGGGCACTTTCCTGGTTGCTCCAAGTCAAATTGTCAATGGTCAGGGTCTATTATTTTGTCAAAAGTGTAACAGCACCATATTTTTGTGAATAATTTACAGCAAGGTGACAGAGTAGAATTCTTGTGCAGATGTTCCTTCCTCGAGATTTACAACGAGCAGATATTCGACTTGTTGGATCCAGCCTCCACGGGCCTCCCTTTACGAGAAGACATTAAAAGAGGAGTTTTTGTAGATGGGTTGCTTGAGAGAGACGTCACTAGTGCTAGAGATGCATACAGGGTATGTGCCTTTAATATGGGCTTTAGAGTAGGCCTTTGCAGAGTTTATATTATTTGCAAGATGATTTAAATGTACTGTACTGCATGTATGTTCATCATTGCAATACATAATTAATATAATCTAAGTGTATCTATTCTAAATAATACTGACAAAATATTTCCTGCGTTCTGTTAATCTGCAGTCCCCCACATTCTCTCAGATCTTCATCTAAAAACCTGTTCACTGTTCCTCCTTCTAAAACAGTGTTTTAACGAATGGTGGTAAAGCACTCTTATTTATTTCAACCAAGGCCTCCATTCACTATCTGCACTGCTCATTGGTAATTATCTGACCGCACCCACCCACAAGACTCATCATATGCACACTAAATATCTCATAGCTCCCTTTGCATGCACGAATGTCTTCAAATTTAGCCTCGTTACACGCGCCATCGTTGCCTGGAACAACCGGCGACAGTCCCTAATTTATATAAGCAAGAATGCTAAATAATGCATTTGAGGATGAAATCAATAAATTTCAAGTTTAAAATTAATTTTGTAACATGTGCTGTGCGTTCAACATATTGTATTAATACATATCGCACAATAAATAAAAGTGAAGTGAAGAACCTTCTCTACTGCAGCATCGAAACTCTGGAATACCTTACCAAACCACATGTATCTCTGCTTACCTCAATCACACCTAGCTTTAAAACCTATACATATTTTTTTATCCGACTAGTTGCATTAGCGTGAATTGTAATTTATCTCTTAACGATTTCATTTTTTAGTCATAGCCAAATTGTTTACTTTTCTAGTACATTGAATCACGCAAAATGCGTTTTTACGAACTGTTTGTTTTTACAGTTGTTGTTTATTCTGTTGTTACATGTAGGTTCTCAACTCAGGATGGCTGAACAGACGAGTAGCATCAACTTCCATGAATAGAGAAAGTAGCCGGAGCCATGCAGTGTTTACTGTCACATTAGAGTCGAAGGTACAAAACAACATTTATATAATCAAGCCATGCTTGAAACTCAAACCACAGCTTTGCCAGTTTTATCTTTCTTTTGAGTATTTTTAACCTTATCATACCTGTAAGTACCCTAACTTGTTGTAACTTTCAAGATTTTGTAACACGGTACTGAATTTCTGATGCAGAGAGATTATTAAGGTTGGTATTATTAACAAAATTGACTAACGAATTTTAAGATCCAAGATTAACTTTAAAATTACTTTATATTGTACAACTTTAATTCCTGTCAGAGTGTTTTCTTGAACAAACTCAAGGTGCTTTTCTTTGTAGCAATTTTACAGAAGGTGTTTTTGTCGCTTGGGTAGAAAATGAAGTGGAAATTTTACATGGACACGTGTATATGTAACTATTTGTCAGCCAATGTGGTGTTACAATGTAGAGTTGACTGCGGTTTTCTTTTAATGAGTCCTTGGTTGTCATTTTTGATCCGAATATTGTTTCTCCATGTACAGGAGAAAAAGGGAACAATGTCGAACATTAAGGTATCAAAACTGCACTTAGTGGACTTGGCAGGTTCAGAGAGACAAAAAGACACTCATGCTGAAGGGTTGAGACTGAAGGTAACTACTATCTTTTGCTTACCATGCATTGGCCATCTTATTCTAAGAGATTATCATGAGATGCGTTTCCAAACCAGTAAGCCTGTATCGTTCTAGAACTGTGTTTTGAGTGCTCACATTAATCACAGTTCATAGAACGAACTGGTTATGAAACTCAGCCAGTTTCTTTGTTATAGGTTTTTGTTCTCTCTAGTTCTTTTGTTCGTTTGCCTTGACCATGCACAAAAACACGAAAGTATATAAACAACTAACCAGTAAGAACATTTAGATTCATGCGTAAGACAAAACAGTGTCCAGTACGGTCACGGTTTGTTCTATGTAAAACAAAGCAGTTTGCACTTTCCTTTTGAAGTTTGTTGAGGTTCACAACAACTTACTTCTATCAACTTTGCGTTACTGTACCAGTTTTTGTTAAAGGTTAAGGATATTGCTTGGCTCATTGGCGCCTATTGTTAGTTCGGAGAATCGTTGGTTTCGTTTTGATCAGTGTAGATTGGCTCTTTAAAACAAATAAACTTTTTTTGTTTGTTGTTTAAAACTGTCTTTCAAATGAAAGGAGTTGAAGCTGGTTAGTCGAGACTACTGACATGGTTTTCATGCTCTTAGCGACAGAGAACAAGCGCAGAAACAAGTCCTTGTATCTAATGAAAACGAACCATTATCATAAATAACAAGGAAATATCACTGACACCGTTTCTGAAAACCTGTCTTCAAAACTTCCTTCTACCTCGATCCGCCATCTTGGTAAGATTTAGAACGAGTGCTCTGATTGGTTAATAATTTAACATTTCTTGCTTTTGCTTCATGTTCCGTTTTCACAAGAAAAACGATAAAGCAAGCACAAGAGCAAGCGCAGGGAAAAGGAAAAGTTTTCATAATTGCGTTTGTGCTTGTGTTACTTCTTGTTCTTGCGTTAAGACCCTTTTCCCGGTGAAATAAAAGCTCTTGCTCTTGCACGTGTTTCTGCGCTTGTTCTTGTGTCACGACCGTTTTCATGGTTAAATGAAAGCTCTTGCACTTGTTTCTGCGCTTGTTCTTGCGTCACGACCGTTTTCATGGTTAAATGAAAGCTCTTGCACTTGCACTTGTTTCTGCACTTGTTCTTGCATCGTTAGTAAAAGTCAGGCATACACCTTTTTTGTCTGTTGACCCTTCACAATCCAGGAGGCAAGCAGTATCAACCGATCACTGTCCGCCCTCGGCAATGTGATCATGGCACTCGTGGACATCACACACGGCAAACAGAGACATGTTCATTACAGGGATTCCAAGCTGACCTTCCTACTCAGGGTGAGTGCGTCTTTTGTGTAGGGGGGTGGGGGGGGGATTGTTACATGTAATGGGGAACAGGGTTTGCATTTCATTGAACGGTCTTGAAAGCCCTTAAATTCGGTACCTGAAAAAAAGGTACGGACCCTATTAGGGGAGACTAAAACCATGTTGAAATCATTTTATTTTTTTCTATTTTACAGTATTTGTTGGGAACAAATACGAAACAAAAATAAGATAACGTAAAGAAAATAATTTCATTTGAATAGTCTCAGTAAGGCGACGCATGTACTCTACTTTATGCAATTTGAATTGTTTAACAAATGGCTTCCCGGTTGTTTAACGTAGTGGTAAATGGAGAAGCCCTCATCCATCTTAGTTTGTAAATATATTTCAGTAAATGTAGTGTAAAATGAAACGTAATTTTGCACGAACGGTACACTGGTACGCATGTCTGGCCCCTACCTTTGCTCAACAATAAAATAACTACAATAAACTGGATAAAGTATACTACAAGAAAAGGTAAGACAACTGGGCTCATATGTTCACATGAGCGAATTAGAGACAGGAACCAGGCGTACTTAAAGTTGGAATCAATTGTTGTTTCTAATATGTTGCTGTATTTGTCAACGTTCAAAAGAGAGGTGTTTGACGAAACTGCGAGAATTAAGGTCTTTGCAAATAATGTTCCTGAAACTGACAGTTCTGTTAAATATGAAGATTGGAAGGTTTCTGTTGAACAGATAAGTATTTGCAGAATGTCTCATGAAGACAGAGCAATGTTTGTACATCCGTGTCGCACCAAAGAAACATAATCTCTTACAGTAACCCTCAATTAATCGAGTAATAATAAGACCAAATTTGCTATGTTCATCCAAAGGTTCAAGTTAATCGATAAACAATTAACTAAATTAAGAGGGAAGGGGTGGAAAAATACCACCTAAGAGAGAGGGTTAAGTTATCCGTTACCTACATATAGCCTCCTGAAGGTGTTTGGAGCATCGAAAATGGACAAATGAGGCTGGACGATGGTCAACGATAGTGAGGGAGTGCTGATTGGTTTGGATTCGAGAGAGAAATGCGAGGGGGAGGGCTCGAAACGGGTTCTGAGCTGCCTGCAGGGGAGGCTGCCACTCATCCTTGTGTTATGTAACACCAAGGGAGAGGGTAAAAGGACCCAAAGAACTTGCTGGGATTCACACATGTAGTATAATGTACAACATTGAGGCTAGGGCCGTGTTAGTGATCTTGATTGACGATTGTGTGGTTTTCTTTTTTTTTTCATCAGGACTCCCTTGGAGGGAATGCGCGGACTTACATTATAGCTAACGTTCATCCCTCTGCTAGGTATGCCAACCTCGCGAGGATTGATCTTTCAAGTTACTGTAGTTACCTTATACATATTTGCACACTGATCCTTTGCTGAAAGATGCGGACTAACACGTACAACATGCGTATTACACTGCAAATAGTTTGCTCCACGTTTCGAGATGGCGGCTTGGGAAAAATTCAAACTGAAGAAATTATTAAGTGAAACTAAATTTGCTTGGTGTTAGCTATGTGAAAGGAATTATCGATTTCTAACTACAAGTACGGACAAAGACAATCACTAAAAAATTATTTGAGAGCAAAAAAAAAAAAAACCATGCCAATAAAGTGTTCTTTTAGTCAAATGATGGTTTATAACCAGAGATCATTTATACAGGAGCGTGGGATATATGTCAGCAGGACTCCCACGGACTCTTATAAAAGAGTCTTATTTTTGGTTTTAAACTTTTAAGGCCTTGAAAATGTCTTAAATTTGCCAAAATTTATCCTTGAGGTTTTAAAAGTTCTTTTTGCAAAATAAATTATCGTTTCTCGTGGTCAAGGTTTGAAGGTTGTTTGCATGTAAAAGGGGCTCGTTTGCTTTCCTTGTTTTATGCCAAAATTATTGTTGTATGATAGAACAGGAGCTATGTATAAGTTACATAAGTTGGCCGGTATTGTAACTTTTGAGTAAAAGACTGAAGATAAATTAGGTCTTAAATTTTAATTTGTGAGTTGCTAGCCAGCAGGAACCTTGTTGTTGGGTACGTATTCCAATATGCGTTGACTGGACTACTGCAAAGTGTTAATACTATACTAATCTATCTTGTTACACATACCTTTTTGTTGCAGATGCTTCGGTGAAACACTTTCAACTTTAAATTTTGCTCGAAGAGCCAAGATGATCAAGAACAAGGTTTGTTGTTCTGCGATATCACTTAGTTTAAGAAACACTCTATTGAATTAGACGCTTGATAATTCAAGCACTTAAATGTCATTTGACTTTTTCGCAAGAAAAACTTGCCAGGTTGGGCAGCTTGACTATATGTACCATTTATTATTTACTCTACTGATGCGCATGTCATCCACAACATAGCCGCTGAACACTATCACAACTCAACAACAATTCTATTGACTGACACCCAACATATTGCCATGTATATATGAAAAACGTATTGAGTAGGGCTCAGATTTATAGATAAATTAACACTTGTGGTTATTTGTACAGGGTTGTTTATACCTTGAATTTTGAGATTTTTAGTTCAAGGCCTGGGATTCCTTGAAAAACGGAGTTCTTTTAGAAACCTGGAAAACTCGTTGAATTTTCGGTCTGCAGTCCACCTAGTATTTTTTTTGGACTGGTTTGTTTTTAGACATCCTTTTTGGTCTAAGAATAAGACATTTATTCAGAGTCATTGAGGAATACTGAAATTTGCTCCAAGTCATTGTTGTAGAACGCTGATGTTTTTGTGTTCAAGTTGTTATCATAAAATAATGCAGAAGTTTCCTGCAGTTTTCCTATTGTTAAGGAACATTAGAATGTGTCACGTGGAGGAAAGTGCATGGGTATATGTGTGTTTGGAAGTGGGATATACACAGGAGGAATCCCACAGCAGTTAGACACTGATGTGCACAGCGCTGTGACAGCGAAAACGAGCACAGCGTTGTGGCAGCAGTGGTAGTGACAGTGCTGAGATAACGATCTTCACATTAGTGCGACAGCGATGGCAACTGACAGTGCTGCGACAGTGCTGTCAGTTGCCACTGCTTTCACAGTGATGTGCACATCGCTGTCACACTAATATGAACATCGCTGTCACAGTGCTGTCAGTTGACACCGCTGTCACACTAGTGTGCACCGTAATGTTACAGTGCTTTCATTGTCATTGTTGTAACACCATTGTCATTTTACATCGCTGACATACTAATGTTGCTGCCATCGCTGTCACAGTGCTATCTAGGCCACTACTATGACAGCACAGTTAAGTACATAGCTGTCGCAATACTGTTACTACCACCGATGTCACTCTATAGTGGCAATTGTCACCGCTGTGACATTAGTGTGGACAGCAGTGTGACAGTAGTGTAAATCTCAACCGCTGTGCCGCGCTGCACATGGGATTCTTCCTGTGTAACGTAGTTGTTTCCGTATACCAAAATGTTATAAAAGTTCCACAGACCTGGAAGATACCTGGAATAATTGTTGGAATTTTGCGCTGGCCAAAGGAGACGAACCCTGTTTGTGCAAGCCTATACCCTGTATTGTTCTCGTTCTATTTGTATTACCTATTGTGTAAATATGAAACGTTTTTTTGTAGCCACTTGTCAACGAAGACACCACGGGAAGTATAACAGTTCTTCAAGCAGAAATAAGAAGACTACGAGAAGCACTTGCAACAGCTAGAGGTACGTTGTACTGTAATAAAGGATTGTAGATTCTCCGAAATCTTTATAATGACCTGGTTGTGTGTGTTTTCTATGTAAGATCACTCATCAGGTGATCTTTTGAGTACGGTTTTGTTGATCTTAGCAGTTTGACATATTAAAGTTTTGCTGTATATCTTGTGATTGTATGAATTCTTATTTATTCTTCAGCTGGAGTAAAACAGCAAGTCACAAAGAATGGTAAGTCGAGATACTTTGTAAGTAATTTAAAGGTATCGTTTTGGATCATTGTTTTGAAAACAGTTGCTTTGTTTACAAACCTTTTGACATTTGGTGACGTTTTCCTTCTTTTTCTTATTTTTTATTCAATCCTGTATTCAGTATTAGAAGTTCTTCAATTAATATCCTCCCTGTTACTCTGATAAAACACTTGTATGCTTGCACCTTGTTAACTGGTCTAAAAATGAATTTTTCGCTAGCAAAACATTTTTTACATTAACAAAAACCCTGATTATGTATATACGTTTTTGTTTGAAAACACCACCATCCGATCTCCTTTGCCACCATCAACCATCATTTGCCGTCATTTGCAATTTCCGTTCCCCGATACGCCATCTAGTCACCTTTGCCATTTTCAACATTATTCACTATCACTTGCAATTTCCGTTGCCTGAAACACTATCAAGCATCATTCACCATAACATACCGTCACTTGCTATTTCCCTTGCCCGAAAGACCATCAGAGTTACCTCGAAGCGGGCTACTCTACGATGTTCAAGAGTCGTTTTTCAATAAATTATATGGGAATTATGTGTGTAAGTGGTTAAGTGAAATTGAAGTTCAGTCGGGAATGTCGGAGAATTTTAAATTTGGATGACAAAAGCACTCAGGGCCCATACGGTCCTTGAAAGTCCTTGGATTTGATTTTTGCTTTGGACTAGAAAATCCTTGGAGTTAGACATAATTATGTCCTCGCAAGTCGCTCAAAATAGCAATGTGAAGTCTACAATTGTATAATCGTATTTTTGTGGCTCTAGTTACTTATTTTTACTCTAGAAGTAATTGCGGACAACCTGAAAAGCGATTATCTGGTTACAAAACAAAATATATAGATAGATAAACCTTAATTTAATTATAAGGCTCAGGATAATCCCTTCAGATGCAAAAGCAATCTGCTATCAAAGAGAGCCCCGAGCACAACTGAGCTAAACTATAATATACATGAACATCAATATTACTCTATGAAAAATACAAATATAAAAACGATTACTATGTACACATAAAAAGTTAAAGTTCAGTGAGAAAATCTTATCAAAACTCTGTTTGGATAATTCGTTATAAACAGTGCAGTCATGGTAGTAAAAAGGACCTCTTTACAACCTCGGTCTTTTCAGCAAAGTAAAGGCTGACAACATGAAAAGCGGTTATCATGTTACAAAACAAAATACGTCTTTCACGTGTGAAAGTTTTGTCATAATTTGTTCATCTGGGCAATTGCAACTTCACCTCAGATTAGTGTCTGTGTAGGAAAAGGCCTTGAAAATCCTTGAATTCATTTCAGTACCTGGAAATTTGTACAACCCTGTGACATTCCTGTGAACAATATCCATTTTTTGGTGTGACAGATTCAACAGAACCAGACAATGAAAGTAGCTCGAGTAGGATGTGCACTTGTGGAGCTTCTGATGGTAATAACAACAGTGGTAACAACAACAGCAACTCAGTTGTTGACTTTGACAATCGATACAAAGAATGGAAAGAAATGATGGTTGCTTCTACGGCCGCAAGGGATCAAACAGAGCAAGAGAAACAGGTACCTGTCATCATGGTCCACTCACAAATTTTAATTGAAACAGTCAAGCTACCCGACGGATGTAACCCCCTGGGTTATTTCGGGCAGATTGTATCTAAAACAGTAACATCGTAACTATTTCAATTCTGAATCAACTGTACATACACTTCTACCCTCAACTTTATTTATATTGAATTAATAGATAATTCATATACTATTATTATTTCTCGGAACGAAATAAAGCTTTTGTTGTTGTTGTTTGTTTTTGTTGTTGTTTGTAGGTCAGAATATATGCTATACATTTCTACAACACGTACATATATAGGTTTGGGATTAACGTTAGGGTTAAGGGCTAAGGGTTAAGGTTGGGTTTAGGGTTTTAAGGTTAAACCTTAATTTAGGGTTTGGTTTTGAACCCACAAGTCACAATATGACTAGAGTAAGAGGGCAAGAGTAACAGTTAGGATTCTGTTCCGGTATTAAATGTTTCCAATGTCCAGTAGTGTGTTTTGTTACACTGGTCATATATCTCAGGTATAAAATTAATATATTTTCAAAAATCAGATTCTGAATCCAACGTTTTGAAAATATATCAACTTTAGAATTTGATTCATTAATTATTTGATTCGTGATGATTCACTTGCCTCCCCACAGCAGCAAAAGATTAAAGGATGACTCATCAGTCATATGCGCGTGTTGTGGTACTGTCTTTTCTCTCGCTAAATACCTTGGAACCAATCTTAGCTGTCGAAGAAACTTTTGAGAACTGTAAATAATCTTTAAAAGCTTGACGTCTACTTAGCTGTCATAGACAAATTTAAAGATGTTTCAAATATTATTTTTCCTGTTGCTCGATGTTGTTAAATACCTTTTTAAAGTAAATACTAGTATTCTTTTTTTCTTTTTAGGCACTGGTGGAAAAGGTTCAAAAGTTAGAAGAACTTTGTAGCAAGAAAGAAAAATTCCTTCAGGTGAGTTGAAGGTGCACCATAAACAATCTATAGTTATCAGTAGATCGTCAAGTTTAATCTTGCCAGCGATTACCTTTGAAGTCCTGAGTCACGTTATTGAAGAAACTCTCACATGGTCGTGGAAGACTCGCTGAATTAAGAAAAATGACCTGAAGTTGTGGAAAAGTTATGGAGTTTTAACTTTTTGTCAAGATTCTTTTTGTTGGAAATTGAAATATCAAAAACGTAAAACAGTTGCAAGTCAGAAAATATATTTTTGTTGAAACAGCGAAATACATAGGCATTTTTCTTACATGTAAGTCATGGAAAATTAGTTGATGTCGTTGAAAAGCCTTGGAATTGAATTTAGTTCCCAAGTTTCTGTGTGAGCCCTGTGTTTAGAACGTCAAGCAACTGCTATTTCGACTTTAAACAATGTTTACTGACACCAGGGTTTAGTTTTACTACTTGGTTTCTTTCATTTATCTTGTTCGTTTATTTGTACAATTTGAGGCTGTTACAGGAGCAACGCTTTTCTCTCAGAAATGAGTCATACGGTTGTTGTGGCAGTGTTTTGTGTTTTGGGAGCTTTGCAGGGATTTTGGTAAGAGCTGTTGGCTGTGAACTTCGGTTGTCAAGATATAGCAATGGCATTAAAAAAATGTTGCTTTTAAAGCGTACATGTATGTAGGTTTGTAATTCCAGTCAAATTGCAGCATATGTACTCTAAATGGCTTTAATTTGAAGAACGTTTCGGGCTGACATGCTTCATGTGAAGTCCCCCTTCCGTCAACTCTTTGAAGTTTGCTATGTTCTACAATTCTTATTGACAACCCTATTTTGTTTGTTTTGTATTTCTGTTTACTTCGCTAGGCCGCGAAAAAAAATGAAAAAAGATTATTCTCTTTGCCTGTGTACAACCCACCATAATTTTGCCAGGCGTACAATTGGTAGAAACACCTCAAAAGAGATCCCAGCTAAGTAAGTTATTGAGGTAAGTTAAAGCAGTTATTAAATTAAATTAATTTGCTTTCCGTTTTTGTTACAGTCAACCAAAATGATTCTGAAGTTTAGGGAGAATCACATTACCAAGCTTGAAAGACTGCGGCAGAAAGACAGAGCAAATCAAGGCATAGAGGATGATGATAGAGACAGGGAAATTGTGAGTACCGTTGTTCTCATTGATTGTTTGATCACCATGAACGGATATTTTGTGCAGCTGCCTTGGTGGAGGGGGATGTTCTCTGTGTGGCCCTGAAAGAGTTCTGGTCTCTTGTGTTAATTTGCAAAACGAATAAACTAGTGGACATTCAAAAGTAACTGTTACTATAAGGAGACAATACACACTATATTTAATAAAATCAACACATGCATAACACATTCATACTAAGTAAATATAGAAAAATTTGAACAAAAAATATATAAAAGTGAAATGGAAAACAAATAAAGTTGTAAAAGTTGACCAAATTATGGAGAGTGAAAAGGGGAAGAAGAATACCAAAATTAAAATAATCCCAAGTAACCAGTCTGAAAGCAAGTGCAATTATTTAGGTAGTTTTGCATATATAAATACCATCTGTATTTTCTACTCATTTGAGCCTGATAATGATTCTGCGAGGAACATTTTTATTTCCGTTACTTGCGTATTAAGTATGAAATGAAACTATTCGGGATTTGCTTTATTCTTTTCTTTTTGGAATGATTATGAGCACCGACTGCTCCAAGGTAGCATTGTAGCGCAGCGGCAGGAGATTGCCACTGTACTTTGAGGTAATCACTTGTCATATTAAGTCACCTTGGGCTGTCAGGCCATTATGCAAGATACATGTAACAAAATGTGCAAGGAGGGTCTCTGTTTTAATAGCCAGAGTTTGTGCACTTAACTTAGATGTTCGTCATTTATTTTCAGGATCTTTTGAAAGAGGAAATAAGAATGCTGAAGGAGAACCTAGAACATCACCCGGATGTCACGAGATTTGCCATGGAGAATCTCGAACTTCGAGGTATGATATCTGGTTCATTTCTTAGTGTTTCACAACTTCACCAAAAAATACCAAGTTTGCTCATGTGTAAACCAAACAATATACCATGATCTTCTTTCTTACTTCGCAAGTAAAATCTTGGTTGCTGCATTGATCTTCGTTTTTTGGCACGAAAAAGCTTGTAAAGATGTTGTTGCATTAATCTATTTGGTATACTTGTAGAAAAGCTGGGAAGGCTTGGTTGTTTTACTGATCTCTCCTTCCACTGTATTTGTCATGGAAAAGCATGGGAAGGGATAGCTGCTGCATTGATCTTCC
>JAOEJI010565156.1:0-14120 GCA_025448255.1 Umimayanthus chanpuru
TAAGGCCTTATCACCGTTCACGCAAGTCTTGATATTTTTGCGATATGTCGCAAGTGGAAGTTTCCAGCAAGTTGTGGGGGACACCATTGGAGTGGATAATTATACTGTCTCTCGAGTAGTCCAACGGGTAGTGGAAGCGTTATGCAGAGAAAGTGAACAGTTTATCGAGTGGCCAACGACGGAAGTTGCGAAACGGAAGAATCGAGAAGAATCTTTTAAGAGCGGCGGATTTCCACAAGTCATTGGTTGTGTTGATGGGACACATGTCCGCATTATTGCACCAAACGGAGTCAACGAGTCAGCATATGTCAACAGAAAGGGGTTCACTCGGGCGGGAGCTGTAGTCGAGTTTGTCTTTATCATCCGGTTAAACCAGTTATATGCCGAGATTATTTTGGGATACATCTGATTTAGCCCTAGGCCAACTGGCCCAGGGCTAAATTTTCTTATCCCTTGTTTGAACAACTGCATTTTAGCTTGGTGTTAACTAGCCCTGGGATAGCGGCTTTAGCCCTGGGATAGCACTATCCCAGTATTAAATTTAGCACCACTTCGAACAACCGGGTCCAGATCATTACAATCGTTTAAGTTATATTTTCACATTACAAGCAGCTAGGTAGAAGCATAAAGAGACAATATCTTACGCTGGAATGTGTTACATTGCATTAACTGCAATACACGAACCTGAAGTTTATGTTGTGTAAATATACATTTTTATTGTGCTATTTTACCAATTTGTTGTTATTCGTAACACCTCGTAAATAATGCCTTTTTCTGTCTTAACAGAATCTTGCATCATACAAAAAGTGCGAGTGTAAAGAAGGATACTGGGGAAGGGCTTGTACAAACGAATGCCCAGGAGGATCTCTTTCCCCGTGTTACAACCATGGTGCTTGTAACAAGACAACGGGCCAGTGTAGCTGCTTTCCAAACTGGCAAGGGGACAAGAGTTGCCGCTCGTGTTCACCGGGCTGGGCTGGCTCCGATTGTTCTGTGTTACTTCACTCCTCGAACAACAGAACTGCTGGGGCTTTCGGACACGGTCACTTTGTATCAATTGACGGAGTAATGTATCGAATTCTCGGGAACGGAGAGTATCATTTGCTAACAAGCGTAGAGATGAAGTTCGAAGTACAAGTGAGAATGGTTCCTTGCTATTCGTCAAGTGCATGCTTCAATGCAGTGGCTGCAAAAGTTGGAAGTACAGTTGTAATGCTGCACGCCAGATTTGCAACAGATGAGGAGCCGGTTGTAGCCGTAAATGGTAAACAAGTGTTCGATCTTACCTTTAATGTTGAGCCAGCCGAGTACAGATTCGTCTTTAATCGAGTTTCTCGTTTGCGTTTCATTTTGGAATCTTCGTTTGGAGTGTACCTGAGCGTGCGGATGTACGATAGATACATGGATCTTCACATGAATGTTAAAAATACATCTTACTGTACCGGTAGCGTTGGTCTATGGGGTAACTGTAATGGCGACGTGTTTGATGATTTTACCTCCCTACATGGAAATATTGTAACAAAGACAAACATTTCCCAATCCTATCTGCATGGTATTTATGCCACTGCCTGGAAAGTCAACTCGCAGAACAGCTTATTTATGTACGATTTTAATTCACATCACGAGAAGAGAACAAGTTATGGAGGTGGATACGCATTGTTTTTTAACAACACCGGTGCTCAGACCGGAGAAATTTACAGCTTCTCATCGTCTGACATTGCCATTGAGTTTATGTTGCGTTTACAGAGCCTTTCTGGAACAATAATTTCTTATACAACAACAGAAACGTTTGCTGTCACATACTCGGGAACCGTTAAGCTCCATTACGCAGATACGGTTTTGGATACTCTTGCTGTTCTAGAAGCTGGGAAATGGAACCAAATTACATTGGTTTGGTCAAAGTCAACTAAGATTCTTCAGTATTACCAGATAGATTCAGAACGCCGAGTACAGAGTCGAAACTTTCCTGTTTCTGCAGACGTGAACATGTTCGAACCGGGCGGTGTTTTGGCAATTGGTTTCTGGAGGCCATCGCCTACTGGCCGTGGTAATCCTCCGTTAGAATCATTTGTTGGTGACATAGACGAGCTCAGAATCTGGAATAAGAAACTTGATTCTTTTGCAGTATCTGCCAACTTCAAAAGAAATGTCGATTGCAAAGCAGAATCTCTGGCAAGTTTGTGGAAATTCAATGAAGGAGAAGGAGGTGTTGCCCGCGATTGTGTCTCAACAGCACACATACTACTGCCGTCGTCCATCTGGCGCGCCCCATTGTGGGTGTTCTCAACAGCAGATATCCCACAATTTGCGTCAGCTGTTTCCACAGTGTATAACTACAAGTTTGAAGAAAAAATAACCCGAACGATTGCTGAACAAAAATGCGACAGCTTGGTATTTAGCTCCAAACTTATCTACTGTTCAATTGTAAACCACGCCATGCTGACATATTATTACACCGCGTGCGTGATGGCCGTTACAAGAACAGGTTCAATGCAACAGAGCTACTGGACGGTAATGTCAATTGCCGACTACTGTCAATCAACTACTTTGTCTAACAACTGGATAGCAAGGCCCCTGTGTAATTCTGTGTCAAACGCAAACTTTCCTAACTGGGTTGGTGGTGACTGTCAAATTGAATGCAAGTTTGGAACATTGGATGGCTCTAACTTACAGAGGTGTAAGTGTAGAACAGGGTTTTACGGTAACTCTTGCAGTGAAGAATGTCCAGGAGGATACAAATACCCATGTAACGGTCTTTCGACTTGTGAGCCAACAACAGGAACGTGTTTGTGTCCCCTGAACGCCAATGCGTCAGCTGATTGTAGCACTTGTTCACCTGGATGGACCGGAAAAGACTGTGCTGTGGCCACAGCTAAAGCTATCAACACATCTTACATGCCATATTGTCAAGCCTATGGCGCAGCCCACTATACAACATTCGACGGTGCTAGCTATAACTTTGGCACTTATGGAGAGTTTTTTGCACTAAACACAGCTACTGTTGCCGTACAAGTTCGTCAGATTCCGTGTATGAGTAAGGCTTTCTGTATTTCAGCAATAGCAGTAAGGGCTGGAGGTTCCATTGTGACTGTTCGTGCGCCATTCACTTCAAATGGAAAACCTTCAGTTTGGATTGACAAACAACGAACGGAAGTCACTCAACTGAAGCTAAGTGGAGGTTTCACGTATTGGAAAACTGCACCAAATACCTTTGAAGTGACCAATAACAAGACATTGGATCGTGGACTGACCTCCTTGCGAATCAAGAGTTGGAAGCGCTATCTCACGTTTGAGCTTGTAGTTGACCCGTCACTCTGTGAAACAGCGTCAGGAATCTGTGCATCGTGCGACAAGAACATGACCAATGAATTTAGAATCTCATCTGTTGGGAAGCCTGTATTGGGCCTGAAGACATCACAGAAGACCATCATTGTGCTGTTCAGTGCCTTGTACAGTGTATCACTGACGGACTCTATGTTTATCTTCACAGCAACAAGCTACAAAGAGAAGAGGGACATTACCTCCAGTGGATATCAACTAGCATTTAACGGCACCTACACCGAACCCTTTAAAGTCCAATTTTCAAAACACACTGATCTTACGATACAGTTCTTTGTTAAATTGCAAGCAATTGGTGGCACTATTATATCTTACGCTGCTGCTGGCACCTTTGCAGTTGTGAACGACAAAACGATCAAGATCTATATCGCAAACAATATATATGACACCAAAGTGTCTATATCATTCAATGTTTGGTGTCAGGTGACTCTGGTTTACTGGCGTGAAAGAGGTGTACTTATCTATCATCACCTGGATGATAGTGGTGTGTTGGTAACACGCAAATATTTCGTGGGAAACAGAATTCTGGATCCTGGTGGAACACTGATGATTGGACGTTGGCACGATACACCAATAGAAGGTGTACCACTGCGCTCATTTGTTGGAAGTGTAGATGAACTGCGAGTGTGGAGAAAGGCCCTGATATCAGTTGCGGTATTGCAAAGCTTCTCCATGGTGATAAAGACAAAAGTTGAAATCTTGACATCAATGTGGCTCTTTGATGAAGGCGAGGGTAGAATTATACACAATGTCATGGTTCCCCAAACCAGTATTTATCTGAGAAGTGCTACTTTACAAAGACCGTTGTGGCAGTTCTCTTACGCTAGAGCAAGTTCACCAACAATCGTTACCAGTCTTGAAACCAACTTTAAAAATTTGACTCTTCAGCTCCAAGCTCAACGGCTCTGTTCCTCGCTCATCTATGATGTACGTCTTGAAGGCAGCTGTGGACGGTATATGGACAAAGCACGGCTTCAGTTTTACTTTCTAACCTGTCTCCATGACATCAGCTCGTCAGGTGACCTTGACGCTGCTTATATCGTGGTGACTATGTATGCAGATTATTGCCAGAGTCTTCTACAGCTTACAGTATCGCCTGCTCAGTTTTTATGCCACCAGTTTCCGAGTTCTCTCTCAACGCCTTGGATTGGAGCAAATTGCAACATTCGCTGCGTTTTCGGTCGTGAAAACGAAAAGAACAGTAGTCTCTGTGTGTGCGCTAATGGCTATTGGGGTAAAGAGTGTTCTAGCGTATGCCCCGGTGGAGCAGTTCGCCCCTGTAACAGTCATGGAAAATGTAACGCCATCTCAGGATCATGCGACTGTGAAATTAACTGGAACGGTGATACTGCTTGCGGGTCATGCACGATTGGTTGGACTGGGCCGCATTGCTTAGTGGCCGTTACAGGAGGTCATGTACCGACCTGTTCTGCTTTTAGTGCAGGTCATTTTTCAAGTTTCGATGGAGCACATTACAGCTTTTTCGGGACTGGTGAATTCAGGCTTGTCCACAACAAAAACTTTAAGGCACAGCTGAGACAAATACCTTGTGCAAATGGACACTCGAGATGTATCAATGCGTTGGCTTTTATGTTCCAATCTTCATGGCATCTCGTTTTCCATGCACCGTACATAGAGGCAGAGCGGCCTGTTATATGGGTTAATGGGACCATTGCTAGCTTTGTATCAACCAAATACCAAATAGGCAGAGGGGTATTCTTGGAGCAGCGCTCTTCCACAGCTTACGCCATTATAGACACTACCTTTGGAATAGATATAAGAATACGGGTAATTGGTAGACGGCTGACATTTGAGGGGATTCTTCCACAATCGCTGTGCAATGGCACTTCGGCTTTATGTGGTAACTGTGATGGTAATCTAGCAAATGACCTGAACGTAACTACAAGTGTATCACTTGAGAAGATGTGGAAGCTTACGCCAGAAGAGAGCTTGTTCGTATACAGCTATGGACAATACAGCGAGAAGTCTGCCCCAACTGGTGGAGAATACGGTCTACACTTCAAGGGTGTGGGTGTGTCTACCGATCTTCTGCCTGACATCTTTATAGAAACGTTTGTGACTGTAGAACTTCTTTTCAAAACTAGCACTGGAGCTGAAAGTGGGGGAGTTCTGTTTACTTACAGTAAAGGAACGGCATTCACTTTGTATGTCCAAGGTACTCTCAAGATCCGTGTTGGAGCTGTAATTTATGATTTGGAACTTAAACCGGAGTTCGATGACTGGAATAAGATTACAGTAGTCTACAACCGTGCAACAGGTGTTTTGAATTGCTATCACATCAATTCCCAAGGAGTTGTGCTTGTAAAGTCGATCAAGATTGCAACTGGTCTATTTTCTAAGTATGGAACAATCGCTATTGGTCAGTGGGTCCCAGGTTCCGATGATGAGGCAGTTGCGAATTTGAAAGGTTTCGTGGGATACATCGACGAAATACATATATGGACAAGAGACTTTCATCTAGATGAAGTACGGTTCAACTGGCGTGTAAACGTACAACGTTATAGTCGGTACTTGGCAATCTTGTGGAAGTTTAACGAAGGTGAAGGTACGATGGTATACGATTTGGTCTCGCACGTGCATCTGTATATCCCGCAAGTGGCTGACGCACCGGTTTGGATTTTTAGTTATGCTACCCTAGATATTCTTCCCATTAGTAACATCGTCACTTTCCAGAACGCTACTCTTGAGCCACTCGCCGAACAGTGGTGCAATGAACATATTACCAAATCCCCTATTTCCAAAAGCTGTATGGCCATGGGTAGTGGAAGTAGCCATTATTACTACAGAGCATGCCTGAGGGTGATTGCGTCCTACAACTCGCTTTTCGTTGGGGTAGAGGTGGTAGTAGCTTATGCAGATACCTGTGAAATGTCGCTTAACTTAAAGTGGTGGCCAGCAAAGCTGATGTGCAACTACCCCATCTTCAAGAATTCGCGTTTGATGATGTGGTCTGGAGCGATGTGCAATATGCCGTGTGTGTTTGGATACAAACACTTGGGTCCGATCAGCAAGTGTGTATGTGATCAAGGTTTTTGGGGCAGCTCCTGTTCGCATGTTTGTGTAGGAGGACCTGGGCCTAACGCTTGTTATCGTCACGGCAGTTGTGCGTCGGACAATGGAGTCTGCATTTGTCAGTCACGGTGGCGTGGCAGTTATAGTTGTTCGCGTTGCACTCCAGGATACAGAGGTAGAGACTGCTCAGTAGGGTTTTCAGTAACTCCAGTATCGTCAAACAAAGGAGGAATAGTTGCAACTGTATCAGGAAATGGTCATTATGTCGCACTAGACGGAACCAAGATTGATTTCAGGGGAGCTGGCGAGTTTACCGCTTTTGTGTCTGCACGTCTTGGCGTCACTGTTCAACTTCGCCAAGTGGCTATTGGTGGACGCTCTCGCCTAAGATCTGGCGCTATTCGTGTTGGCACCAACGTGATTGCTATTCATAGCAGCATTGGTATGAGCAGCCGAGTTCTTGTTACCTACAACGGTGCTCAAGTTAGCACGAAAGCTGTTGTTGCAATTGCGGGAACTGGATTCGTGTACAGGAGAATCTCCCACAAAACTTATGGAATCTTTGGCCCAGAAAACTTTCGACTGTATTTCTACCATCGATCTGTATATCTGGATGTGATTTTTTCCATTGCTCGTTCGCTTTGCCAAGACAGTTGTGGTTTGTTAGGGAGTTGCAAAGCAAATCCCAAAACAGTAAATGTAAGTCTGGAATCTAACTGCAGCTTTGAAGGACTACTTGACACCTTCAACAAGTCCGAGATTACACAAACAAATATCGATGTTTATATCCAACGTTGGCTCGTACCAGGGAATGAGAGCTTGTTCGTAGACGTTCTTCAAATTGCAAAAGAAGCGCAGGTGATATCTGCCGCAGGAAGCTGCTTATTTTTTAATGGTGCTGCTGCCATTACCGCTCCTCTGGTAAACGTGTACTCAAAGAATGACATTACTGTGCAGTTTTTCATAAAACCACGCAATGGAGGAGTTATAATTTCGTACGCATTAGCGGAAACGTTTGCGATAACAAACAACGGAACAGTAAAACTTCATTATGGTATCAAGGAATTTGACACTTCACTGGTCCTAGATCCCGGAGTTTGGAGTCAGATTTCATGTGTATACAGACGCGATTCGGGCATTCTTCAGTTCTACCTAATTAATTCAGCAGGTGTCATACAAACTCGACTGTTTTTTATTGGTGTCGGAGCGTTTCCTTCAGGTGGAACTATAGCCATTGGTTTGTGGCAAATCACAACTGTCTCCATTTCTATACCAGGATTTGTAGGATGGATCGACGAACTGCGAATATGGAATAAACGCCTTGATTCTGTGACTATACAACAGGGGTGGCGGGCGAACGTCGAGGCCTCTCTTCCTGGTCTGGCAGCCTTGTGGAAGTTCGATGAAGGAGAAGGTTTCCTTGTCAGGGAAGCAGTAGGAGGGGCAAATATCATTCTTGCCGGGCCTCCATGGAAAGCCCCGACATGGTTTTCCTCGGACTTAAATATCTCCGTTACAGGCGAATTAAAACTACTGTTCCCTAACGAGACTTTCAAAAATGAGTCAAATGAATTATGTGCTAACCTCTTACTAAGAGGACCTTTCGTAGAACAATGTGGCAATGCCTCGGGAAATCCAGACTTTTATTACCGCTCTTGTGTTTCGGATATCCTCGCTATGGGCTCTTTGGAAGCGGCAAAAGTATCGCTAGTGGCAATGGCTTCAGAATGCCAGGCAGTATTTAACCTATCCACACTTCCTGGGCAAAAATTATGCAGTGTTTTACCAACCAGACGGTATGACAATTGGGTAGGACAGAACTGCAGTGTGAAATGTGTGTTTGGCCAATACAAACATGGCAAATGTCGCTGCGATGAAGGATACTGGGGCAAAAACTGTTCGTTTGAGTGTCCGGGACGTGCTGTGAGCCCCTGTTTTGGCCATGGGCAGTGCGATACCGAAAGTGGAAAATGTATTTGTGAAGCGAACTGGCGGGGTGATAGCATCTGCTCAAAATGTAGTCCAGGCTGGATCGGCCGGTACTGTTCTTTGGCAATTTCTAATCAGTCTTCTTCAGTGAATGTCTCAGTCGCCGTGAAAGTTTGTACTTTGTCTGAAGGCGGACGCGTTTTGGCTTTTGATGATTCAATGTATAGCTTCACAGCTGTTGGAGAATTTGTTCTTATCAGTGGAAGTTTCCTACAAATACAGGTACGACAAATCCCGTGCGATGTGAACACCGTTTGCATTAATGGTCTCGGCGTTAAGTTAAGAGATCTGGAGTTGAGTTTCCACGCACCTTACGAGAGGCATCGTGCTCCGATAATATACGCCAGCAACGAACGAATTATAGTAGGCGCCAGTCCTCCTTCTGCTCTACGGACACATAACGTCTCAGTTACCCAGGTTTCAGCCAACGTATACAGTCTGTCATTGTCTCACTACATAACTATCAAAGCTGTAATGTTTGATCGCTACATGATGCTGGAATCGGTAGTCTCCACAGAATTTTGCAAAGTTGTGCAAGGTCTGTGTGGTTCCTGTGCCAGTGTGTTGCCTTTGCAGAATGTCACTGCAGCTGAAAATGAGACCGTCACTCAATTCAAGCCCATTACAGTGCTGCAAGGAGTGGGTGTTTCTAATAGTACAAAAGGCAACGTGGACGAGTTTGTAAGAGAAAAGCTTTCTGTGAGACCAAGCGACAAACATTTCATCGTCCTAGATGAGGAAAAGCGCAAGGAAACCCGCGTAGTATACGGCGGAGGATACAGTTTAAATTTCCGTTTTACTGCGGTTATTTCATACAGTGTTGTTAATGTGTTTGCCAGCAATACTATAACAATCCAGCTGCTGGTGCGATCTTGCGATCCAAGACACTGTGGAGGAGCTATCCTATCTTATGCATCTCACGTGACATTCTATATCACAAACTTTGTCACTCTAAAGTGTGTTATAGGAACAAGCGTTTATGATACTGGGTTCTCAACCGAACTAAACAAGTGGAATGAAATATCTGTTGTATTCATGCGTTTAGAGAAGAAAATGCAGGTGTTTTTGGTCAACTCGGCTGGACTTGTCCGTATGAAAGCTTTTAAAGTGACTGTGGATCCATTTGCTGACGGCGGATCTTTGGCATTTGGATTATGGCAGCCATCATCAGGAACAAAAAGTACGCAGTCAACACGTACCTTCCAAGGAGACATCGATGAAATTCGTGTGTGGAGTGTTCCTTTTGATTACGCTTTAATCAAGCAAAGCTGGCTTAGTAATGTACAAGTTGGGGCTCCTTCATTATCTGGACTGTGGAAACTAAACGAAGGCGAAGGTTTTGAGGTAAAAGATACAGTCTCAAAAATTAACCTTGCTTTGCCTAAGTACCCAATGAAAGACCCCATCTGGGTTTTCTCTGATGCGCCAATTGCTGTTGTGCCTTTTGTGAACCCCAATGAATTTAATCAGACGTTGAAGAACATCGCCCTCAACAAGTGCTTTGCGTTGTTATATAGTGGACCGATATACAATGCCTGTGCGGAGTTAGGAAATGTTACTCTCGATTTTTACTTCAGTGCATGTTTAGAAGCAGTGGTAAAGAGCGGCGTTGTCGTGAACACTTTAGATGTTGTAGTTGCAATATCGGATTATTGCCAAACTGTCTTAAGTCTGGATTTCTGGCCCGCACAAACTCTTTGCAACAGCTTTTTGGGAAGGCGATTTCCCAACTGGATTGGGGACAACTGCACGGTTTCGTGTATTTTCGGAACAGCCTCAGAGAGCGATAAGAACACATGTATTTGTGATAAAGGGTTTTTTGGAAATAACTGTTCTGATATTTGCCCGGGTGGGGCAGAAAATTCGTGTAACAAACATGGCGTCTGCGATGTTAAATCTGGGAAATGTCGCTGTGAACTGAATTGGCGTGGAGACCTAAATTGTACCTCGTGTTCTAAAGGATGGGGCGGAGCCGACTGTTCTCTGTCTTTAACAGAACATGTAGTCCTGAGTGAGTTAGTTGGTGTTGGAAGCGTGAGCATTGGTGGTCCTTTTACAACCTTCAGTGGTGTAAGCTTTGTTATGCGAGCTACCGGTGAGTACTATCTCATCCGCTCGGTTCACGTGCCTGTTATTGTACAAGTTCGTCTTGTGACATGCTTCGGGGAATCCTCTTGTATCAATGCGATTGCGTTGCGCGTGTCGTCACAAACATTAGTTATTCATGGGCCGTACACAACACAAGGACATGCTGTGCTATGGCTTAACAGTAAACTAGTGAACATTGACCTTCATCCAATAACTCTCAAACTTCATGGTTTTCGGGCAGTGCGCCTGTCTTCTGCACACTACGAAATTACCCTTCCAAATTTACAGATAAAGATTCGCGTGAGTGGGCGCTATCTCAGCTTGAGTACATACGCGTCTGGGCTCGTATGCAAGGACTCTGTTGGTTTGCTGGGTGCTTGTAACAGAAAAATACTGGATTCCCTGCTATCGTATTCTCCAGCACTAAACTGCTCCGAAAGTGTCCTCAACAACAATATGTCACACGGAGCTGGTCAAATTACACCGAACTCTTCCATTGACACACAAGATATGATTATCAAGCTTTCTAAGAAACTGCAGATACTAGCATGCGACAGCCTGTTTGAGTATAAATTCAAAGATGTCACGGAATATCGCCAAGCCAACGCAGGTTATTCCCTGTTTTTCAACCGCACAGCAGTAATCTCTACCGTTATAAACAGTCCCTTTATAAGTAACGACATTACCATCGAATTAATGTTCAAGACCGTTCAGTTTGGTGTCATCATGTCGTATACTAAGCTCCAAACATTCTTTCTTACCAACGCTGGCGGAATGTTCACTATCTATGTTGGAGACTTGGTCTTCAAAACTAATATTACAGCAGAGTTAAACGCGTGGAATCAGATCAATCTTGTGTTCAAAAAGTCATCAACAGTCCTTCATTTCTATTATTTTCGATCCACTGGACTGCTGCAAAGAGTGGATATCAGAATTGGATTAGATTTGTTCGTTCCTGGAGGTACTCTGGCTTTTGCTGGTTGGCAACCATCACTTGACGGAACTGGTCCTCAACCTGTCCACTTCTTTGTGGGCTTCATAGACGAGGTTCGGATATGGACTCAGACTTTTCATCCAGCAATTATTCTTCAAACTTGGAAACGAAGTGTTGAGGTTTCAGCCAAGGCATTGGCGCGTCTGTGGCATTTCAATGAAGGCGAAGGAGAATACGTTGTTGACAAGATCGTGCGTGCGAAACTTGGTTTTGGAACAAAACCGTGGAGATCACCAGTATGGCGCCTGTCGGAAGTTGAACTAAAAGATCCATTCTACAAAAAAGAACCAACTGACGAACTTGAAAATACTACGCGGCAAGCTAAAGCTGAAGAATTCTGCCATGAGCTTATACTATCAGGACCACTTTATTCTTCGTGTAAAGACCTCGGCCCTGGCATAACAACATTCTATTTTAGGTCGTGCATTCAAAGGATTGCTATTACAGGGTCAATGTATATGTCTATGGAAGTTATCACCAGCTTTGCCGACTACTGCCAAGTCTCTTTTAATCTCACTGAATGGCCAGCCAGATTGCTATGTAATGCTTTCCCTGGTAGACCCTTCCCAATATGGTTTGGTCCTGATTGCAATAGCAAATGTCTGAATGGAGAAAAAGTCGCACCAAACAAATGCACCTGCCACCGCGGTTACTGGGGAAGTGAATGCTCAAGCGTCTGCCCAGGAGGTTCCCTGACGCCATGTTATAACCATGGCTATTGTCATTCTGTTACAGGTCGGTGTCACTGTGACGCCAACTGGAATGGGAGTCAAGACTGCCGTCTTCCTTCCCGTGGCTGGCTCGGATTAGACAGCTCCATCGCTACGGTCCAGTTGCCACCCTTGCCTACCTCCTACGCTGTTTCAACCCTTGGAGGCCATTACGTTACATTTGACGGCTGCAGCTATACTCTTGTTGCTGTTGGGACATTCTTTGTCATCAATAATCCTGAAAAACGCTTTAACTTCCAAGTGCGACATGTACCTTGCTATCTCCAAAGCGTGTGTGTGAACGCGTTGGCATTTTCTGTTAAGTCAGTCACAGTATCTATCCATGCACCCTATCAAACTGGTGGTCATCCAACCATCTGGGTAGACAATACGTTTATTAAGTTAACAGGCCACAATATAACTTTAGGCCCGGCTGACCTTGGTGTTTCGTTACGGCATGAATCACGAGACCGCTATGTAGTCGCTTGGCTGGACAACTTGAAACTGTTTATTCGAATAGAAGGGAGATACCTGAGCTTCAAAGTAAATCTGAACTCTTCGTATTGCTACAACTCGATTGGTTTGCTTGGCTCCTGCAACGGTAACATTGAAGACGACTTTTCTCTAGGGCAGCAGCAAGGAGTTTCCATAACGAATGCGACGCAAACAGACATTAATTTCATTTTTGGGAGAAACCTGAGTGTGAACACTCAAGAAAGTCTCTTTGTTTTGGACTACGAAGATTACCATGAGCAGTTAGTACCAACTGGAGGAGTGTATGCTTTGTTGTTTAACAGAACTGGAGCATCGTCGGTGCCCTTGGTAAAAACATTTGGAAATGGTGTTGATATGACTATTGAGCTTATATTCAAACCGTTTAGGATTGGCGGCACTCTTCTTTCGTACGCAGTTGAATCCACATTTGCTATTACGATTGAATCCACAATTAAACTTTTTCATGGTAACCGTGTATGGGACACAGGAGTTGCGATACAGCTGAATGTTTGGAGCCATCTGTCTCTTGTATGGCATCACCAGAAATTGGCTCTAGAGTTCTATTTCTTTAGTTACCAAGGAAAGATAAGGCGAAGATCCTACATCTTGGGCTCTAACCCGTTCCAACCAGGCGGTATGATACAACTAGGGCAGTGGGATCTTTCACCAGGAGAGACAGAAGCAAAGACTCGAGAATCTTTCGTTGGCGTAATTGACGAGATGCGTGTATGGAAGCGGAAATTTGACCCTGTTCTTATCCAGCAGAACTGGAAAATGAATGTTCTTCCCTCTCATCCAGATGTCGCGGCTTTGTGGAAGTGTAATGAAGGAGAAGGGAACGTTGTCATTAACTTAATCAGCGACGAGCACATTCTTTTTCCTCGGAAACCGTGGCCACAGCCAACCTGGGTTTACTCGGACGCTGATGTGTACAAAAACTTTACCTCATCTGAAAAACCGTTTGACATATCCTTTAACAACAAGAGTCTAGAGAATGCAGCAACTTCATTCTGTTTTGAAATTTTCTACAAAGATACCCTTGATAGACATTGTGGCACCTTGTCTGCAGAGCGAGACTTCTACTATCTGGTTTGTTTGAAAGACATTGCAGTCAGTGGACAACTGAATGCCGCCATTACAGCTGTGATGTCTTTTTCTGATCATTGTGAAGTCATGCTTAGTCTGACGTTTTGGCCCGCCCAGAAACTGTGCAACAGGTTTCCGGGAATTCAGTTTCCCTTGTGGATTGGTGATGAGTGCAATATTAAATGCGTGTTTGGTACTGCAGACCCTACTGATCGAAACAACTGCATTTGTGACAGAGGCTACGGGGGCAAGGACTGTTCTAAGTTGTGTCCCGGGGGCATTCTCAACACGTGCGATGATCATGGCCGTTGTGACCAAGCTACTGCAAAGTGTGTCTGTGACATCAACTGGCAAGGAGATGAAAACTGTAGTAGTTGCAGCCCAGG
>JAOEJI010566267.1:0-11457 GCA_025448255.1 Umimayanthus chanpuru
TCTCCTGTTATGGATCATCTTGGTAAGTTAGATTGTAGTTCTCTCTCCTGTTATGGATCATCTTGGTAAGTTAGATTATAGATCTCTCTCCTGTTATGAATCATCTTGGTAAGTTAGATTGTAGTTCTCTCTCCTGTTATGGATCATCTTGGTAACTTATTGTATATGAGATGGAGTACAAAATCTGCGTTATAAATTGGTTTAAAATGCATCAAATTTTGTCAAAACGATTGATCAAAGGTTTTTTTTATGGATTAAGACGTTTTTTACAATCCTTTTGATAAATAACATAAATAAATTTACCTAACCAATTGCACAACTATTGTTTTACTATTACAGCACAGAACAATCCCACGCCAACCACATCATTCCAGAAGTACAGTTTCCGTTTGCATGAAGATCCGAGTTTTGGATGGCAGCCACAACTGGATGCATTTGATTTCCAGAAGCTGCTGTCAAACTTGCAGAAGATCAAAATACGATTCAACTACGCTGACCAGGGTACTGGTTTGTTGGATGATGTTTTTCTAGAGACTGCAATTTATGATCCATCAACTCCGAAGCCAGTCAACTGGGTGGAGGAATGTGTGTGTCCACCTCCATATCGAAACAGCTACTGCGAGACCTGCAACAGAGGATTCACAAGGCAGGGAGGAGTGAGGAACAGCTACGACTTGTAAGTATGAATTCCAGTTGTTAAACACGTTGTACACGAGCAAAGTCGGCTCTTAAGGGACCTGAAAACCGTTTATTCAGTCATTTATCTCTAATGTTGTGCATGTGCTTGTATGTATATGCCTTTGTTTGGCGAATCAAGCATAGGGGAGAGGACTGAGTAATTGTTGGGAGACTATTTAAGTGTTGGAAATGTTTGACTTTATGGAATTACTTTGTGGTATGGACTGAACTAAACCATTTGAAGGACTCTACGAATATAGTTCAGAAGATATTGTAACTGAAAAAAGTAAAGCTAGAGAGAAAAGTGCAAGTTGGATTGTGAATTTTGTAACAAGACTTTTTGTAGTAGGTAACTTTCACCATTATCCTTTATTTGTTCTCTTTCTTGTTTTGCCACTGATTTTAGTCGAAAGTTTTCAGCATTAGAAGAAATTCCTTACAGCACCTTTGAAGCCCGTATTAAAGCATATTTTCCTACTTTCAGGTGTATTCCTTGTGAATGTCACAACCATGCTGATATCTGCCATCCAGACACTGGTGTATGCAACTGCACAGACAACACCGAGGGCAAGAATTGTGACAAATGTGTTGCTGGCTACTATGGCAGCCCCACTCATGGAACACCCGATGACTGTAAGCCATGTGATTGTCATTTTGCAAAGCGCTGTGTCCAGATTGGTGTTCAGGTTATTTGCACTGACTGCCCAGAAGGACATTCAGGAAACGACTGTGGGGAGTGTGCAGATGGTTACTACGGCGACCCGAAAGGCCTTCTGGGACAACCAACTAGATGTCAGAAGTGTAACTGTAGTGGAAATATTGATCCCAATGCGCTTGGTAACTGCAATCCCTTGACTGGGGATTGTTTGAAATGTATACACAACACTCGGAACGGTCCATTTCAAAGATGTGAACAGTGTAGCATTGGTTACTATGGCAATGCAACAGCTTACCCCAAGCCACCTTGTACAGGTATATACAATACAACAGTTTATTGGTATTAAACACCACATAGCATAGGGCTTTTCAGTACTATTGCTTGTGTAGAGCATTCAGAATACACAACTGTGGAGAAAGCAAATTGTCATGTCCAAGCGTGTTGAGATAGCCAATTATTAAAAAAGAAACATTTGTATTTTGAGGACTGTTTATTTTGCGATGGTGATGTCACCTCTATCACTATTAGTAGAATTCAGGATAATTTGCTAAGTTTTCCCTTGTTGTGTCACTTCTGTATTTCCTTTTACTGTCAGTTCTTGACTCAAACTGTGAAGACACACTTTGTAGACTGAGTTGAACAATGCAATGCAGTGCAAAGTAATGTGAAGTAACTTCTTCCTTCAGCCTGCCTGTGTTACCCCCCTGGCACTGCCACACCTCTTGGCCACAAGGCGCAAGATCCACTACCATGCGATGCACAGGGCAGATGTACCTGCTTGCCGAATGTTGCTGGTGACAAGTGTGATGGCTGTATTCCCGAATACTGGAATGTGGGCTCAGGGAAAGGTTGCCAGCAGTGTCTGTGTAGCAAGATTGGAGCCACTGGGAATAACTGCAGTGTACAGACGGGACAATGCCCTTGCAAAACAGGCGTGACTGGCCGCACATGTGACATCTGCAAACCTGATTTCTTCAAGTTTACAGAGTCTGGCTGTACACGTAAGTGTTTTCTTCCTGCACTGACGAGAGTTAAACAGGATTTTTATTATTGGGAGCTTTGATTTTACATATGTAAGTCAAATGCCAAAATCTTACCCCCCATTCAAATGGTATGCAGCAAAAATGTACACGAAGAATACGTCGTATTTTTTTCATAAACGTGGACACAAGTACTCTAGCAAGTCGCTGTTTCAATTGCAAAGTAACACAGGCCTCCGGTTTTAAACTAACAGGTAGAGCCCCTGAACCATATCTCCAAATACTGGGACCTGTGTTGAATTTGGGTTGGACCTGTTTTGGAGCTGGGTTGGAATGTTGCACTATTTTAAAGAAGTGTTTGGGTCTTTTAACTTCCTTGGAAAGCCATTCTGTACTCCCTAGCCTGTCATTGGATGGTGCGGTGAAAAGTGTTGTCCCAAATGAAACATTGGAACCTCGAGCAATTACTTCAATTTACAGATGCAGCGTCTGCATGAGTGCGATTTGATGGGTGGATGTTTTGAATTGACAGCAGTTGTTTTCAGATACTTGTTTCCAAGGGAGAGAATGGTCACTGCCTCCGGAAATCTAGTAAATCAGTATTAGAACAACTATATATTCAAGTCTTGAACTAGTATTTCAAATTGTTGGATGGACATTAATTGTTTTTCCTGTTTCAAGGAACGTTTTTTCAATATGTTTAGAAGCGACGTTGTTTGAGTGGACATGGGTATTGTCCATGGGATTTTGTATGGAACGTCAGCCTATAAACAGAAAACTGATCACAAAAGCCTAGAGACGAAAATATAACATCAGGATACAGATGGGGCAACGAAAATTAGATTCATCAGCTAGAAACGGTCTTCTTCCGTCCAGTTGTTTGGATCTACCTTCCTTATATCGTGTCCCGACCTCACCCATTGTGTTCCATGGATCGCAACACTTGGAATATGAGGAACTCTATGCCCTTTTTCTTGTGCTTTGTAATGAAAAGTACGTATATATGGTAACGATTCTTATTTTTCCCAGCATGTAACTGTAACCCTAAGGGCTCCCTCAACGTTTCCTGTAATATGTTCGGGGTATGCACGTGCCGACCTGGAGTGCTTGGTGTGAAGTGCGACTCGTGCCAAGAAAACCATCACAACCTCTCGGCAGGATGCATCAGTGAGTACAGCCCAGTAGTAGTGGGTACAACTTAGTATCAGTGATTACAGCCCAGTAGTATCAGTGAACGAGTACAACGCAGTATTAGTGAGTACAGCCTAGTATTAATGAGTACAACCTAGTATCAGTGAATACAGCGTAATATTCATAAGTACAACCTGGCATCAGTGAGTACAGCCTAGTACAGCACGGTGCTAATGAACACAGTTTCGCAGCAGTGAGCACAGCCTAATACAGTCTAGTATAAACGAGTATACAACCTAGTATCAGTGAGTACAGCCTAGCATTAATGAATAAAACCTAGTATCAGTGAACACAGCCTTATATTCATGAGTACAACATAGTATTAATGAAAACAACGTAGTATCAGTGAGTACAGCCTATTGCAGCCCAGTATTAATGAATAAAGCTTTGTATCAGTGAGTACAGCCTAATACAGCCTAGTATAGCCTAGTACGGTCTGGTATTAATGAATGCAACCCAGTATCAGCGAATACAGCCTACTATTTAATAGTACAACCTAGTATTAGTGAGTAAAACCTTGTATCCATGATTACAGCCTAGTATCAGTGAGTACAGTCTAGTATCAGTGGGTACAGCCTAGTATCAGTGAGTACAGTCTAGTATCAGTGGGTACAGCCTATTATTAAAGCTACCAAGGCTAACAAGTATAATAGTGGGGGCGTGCAAAAAGGCTGATGCCATTTTCCTGGTCAATTTCGCATGTGAAGTTTTTATCAGAATTGCTTCGATTGTAAAGATCACAAAAACTTCTTCAAATTTTCTTAATTCCACCAAAACGTAAAAATATTCCTTTTAACCACTTTTATCAAAGTGGTGTCATTCTTTTTTATCCGAGTCCGGTTGAAACCAGTAGTTCCAACATTTTTGCTGCCCTATAAATGGGGCCTGACCCGGCCTATCTAGGGCTCTAACCACCAATTCTTCTATTTCCTGCTTTTTAGGTAAATACAAATTATTTCTCATAACGTATATGTACCGAAACATACATGTCTTCTTACTATTCTCAGAAATTATGCCTCACAGTACTCGTGTTATCAATTTGTTTGTAAATAAATCTGATTCCCTCAGTCCTGCTGTGTGAATTTAAACTATTTATGTGATTATAATCTTGGACTCGTTTCGGCCTATTATTGAGAATGTAGTATAAGTGATAGCAAAAGCGTAGTTTGAGTGTTGCTACTAAACCATTTTTGTCAATGACTCATACCTGGGATGTTCCGTTGACCCGTAACACCCGTAAAGCTTTCAGAGGGGCCCTATTGTGCCCAACAATATGACACCAGCCTGCAAACGAAACTGTGGTCTCGGAGTGTAACATGGCTCTCGCACAAACTAGAACTAAGTCAAAGAAGTAAGACAATATGTTTACAGTTAGGCGGACATTGCACAGTTATTTTTTAAACAACAACACAAACATCCTAATGACGTACGGACCGTTTCCTACCACCACAGATTCCTGAAAGCATTTTCAAGTTCATATGTCCAAAATTTTGTTGACTGAGACAGTTTGAACTGTTCCGTTAAGTATTTTAGTTTTTCGTCAAGGACTACCCGTAACCCCCTATTAAACTAGCGAATGAGTGCACATTGATATCATAAAAGGTAACATGCATGATTCAACTGGTGACTCTGGTCATGTCAACTGACAATTCACTGTGTTGTAGGGTGCCCGCCATGTTATGATGATGTGCAGACGCTGGTGAATAGCCTAAGAAGCAAAATTCGTGAACTCGTATATATCATTGATCACTGGAACACTTCCGGTAAAGTCATTGTTGATGCAAACTTTGAAAAGAAACTGAAGGAGCTGTCAGAAGCCATTGAAAGATTGGTCAAACAAGCTGAGCAAGCCAACAAAACTGACATTGCCCTACAGAAGCAGATCAGGGTGCTAATTAAGAGGTAGGTGTTGTTTTTTGTCCACTGAAACTGTCGTTTTACGTTCCAAGACCTGTGTACGGATAAATTTTGTCACGATAAATGTCAGTTTGTCGCTCTCTGACACAAAACTACATACAAAACCTTTTGTTCTGACTGGGAGTACGGCGTTAACGAGTCTAGTCACAACAACACGGTTTAGCATCATCTGAGAACTTTTGCAGCCATGACACTTTAGAAACGTTAAGCATCGCGTAGACATGGAAATGAGACATAAAAACTATACACGGTGACTCTTGCTAGGACTGCATAAGATTCTCTAAAGGACCGTCAGTGAGACTGTTGTGCGTTCTTATCCTTTGGAAACATCGTGAGACCATTCCTGCCGTTTCACTTAATATACGTAGTGCTTTATCTCTCTATTGATGACGTTTTCTGGGAAACCACCCACCCACCCCTCCCATGAACGTAGAGATAAGCCTAACCCCAGCGTTACTATAACCCTAGCCTAAGGGAGGGGTGGGTGGGATATTTTCCAGCAACCTCTGTTGACCCAATCAGTCTGTGTCCGTATGTCCTGGACAACTTGAACATTAGCTTATGAAAAAAATAGTTCAGTGTTAAAGGGTAGCCAGTAGGTAAAAAGTTTCGCTCATAGAGGGTGTCTTTGTGTCCAAAAATTAGTGTGTGTCATAGATTGTGTGTAAACTATTTTAAATCGTTGTCCAGGCTGAAGACGATTTTGTAGAACTAAAAGTCTCACTTTTGAAACAATTTACGGACAATCAATAAGGTAAATTTTTATTTTGTTTGTCTTGAAAAATAGAAGTGTTTATTTTAAGTATTTCTCACAAATTAAAAAGCCTCGAAACGTTGTAGATTCGAAAGGTATATTTTGAAAATGTAGCCGGAAAATATGTGGTCCTTTTAAGAAATGGTCCATGCTTAGTGTACGTTTGTCGAGTTATGGTTGCACGCGGAAAGTTGGGAGAGCACGAGAGAAGCGTTTGAGTGGTATGAGGCGAAGCCGAGTGCTTCTCTAGCTTCTCAAGTGGTCTCCCAACTTCCCAAGTGCATCCATGACTCGATAGACGCACTGCTAAATCATGGACCATTTCTTTTAGAAAATTGCCACTGCCTGTTTATTCAGTATTCATAAGAAAAAATACCGAAAGCTGACAAAGTACAAAATTCTCCTAAACCGTTCTGAGCGTTTTTTATTGGTTGAACGCTAGCAAACGATTTAATAGACGTACGGGCGTGCGACTATCGTGATTTAGATGCACGCTCACGCCATACAAAAAGCGCATGAAAAATTGCCAGCTATGTTCTAAAGAGGTTTTAACCAAAGAATGTGACACAAAAGCACGATATAGATTTAGTGAAAATAATCACAGAATTGCACTTTTTCATGAGTTTATTTCTTGTAGCATATCTTTTTATTGAAAACTATAGCTTTCTATTGTAATAGACCCTTCTCGCGCTTCCTGAGTCAATTAAAAATCTGATGTTAGCACTCAGTAAATTTCAGAAATGGAAAAAGTTGGTCAAAATTAGTAAGTACCGAAAATTTGGTGATTTAATACTAAAAACTGTGACACTGGTAGAGTTTTTAAGAACAGAAAATTTAACAGAGTGTATACAATTGTTGCGTTTGACGGGCATTGATGCCCTTCCAACCTCGATCCCATGCAAATTCTCATTTTTTCTCTTAAAATTTCGGGTCTTTTTTGTTTTTAACATCCTCACCATGCACAGTTTTTAATATTACTCGCCTAAATTTTCAGTACTTATTATCTTTGACCTGCTCTTTACGTTTCCTCCAATTCTGGCATTTATAGAGTGTTGACATCAGTTTTCAATTGACTCCCATAGCGTGAGCAAAGTCCATACGTATCCTTAACTTTTTCTCAATTTTGATCTTAAAAAGTATCAAAAGATCTTAAATTCAATCTCCTGAATGCCGCAAAAGCCACACACTTATTTGCGCTGTCCGTGCAGGGTTGAAAGCGTGCAAATGAGGGCAGTGGAAGCCTTGACCAACACCACCATAGCCGAAGTGTCCTCACGAGAAGGTACCAGCAACATGACCGCTGCCTGGCAATCGATAAACAGAACAAGGGATTTGTTAAAACGTGGACTATCTTTGCTTATAACGGATGGCATGAGAGCCTTGAATGAAAGTATCCTATCAACAAACAGTACAGGAGACCTGGCAAAGCGCCTGATTGAAATGGCTGCAGAAGTATGTGTTCCAATTACTGTGTTTACCTACACGCAACCCTTGTCGTGCTTTTACAACTTTTCCAAGTGTTTTATCCTTATCTCACTTGATGACAACTGCTAAAACAACTGGGACAACATAATCAGAAAACACGTCACGTGACTTGCCTGTATTCTGGTCACATGACATGGTTTTAGGTTTTATGTGAACAAGACTCTCAGGTTCATGGTAAACGGAGGGTGAAATTAAACGGGGAGGCTTCAAGGATTTTGAAAAATTATTAAGCGGGGGGAGGGGTTAAAATAAACGGGGGTGGAAACAAAATATAAAAGAGAAGAAACGAAAGTAGGAGTAACCTTAAATACTTTATTGAATTCGCTCAACATCGGTATTTCTAGTATATTGCGGAGCCGCTTGCAGTAACGAAACATCAAGAATCTATGATATATTTATGAACTTCTTTGTAATCCCTTTTGAAATTCGAGAATTTAATAAACGGGGGATTAAATTAAGAAGCAGGGGGGTCTGCAAAAATCGCGAAAAAATATACGCTCCCCCCGTTTATATTGAACCTGAGAGTAGCTGGAGTCGAAAGCTCAAACGCCACAATTTAACACACATTTATTAGTTAATATTTCTTGTATATTAAGCCATCTTTGGTGACTTGAAGAGTAGAAACGGTTGTCACGTTGAAAAAAAGAGTTTCAAGTAACACATTCCCTCAATAAACCCTAGAAAAGGTCATGGTGTAGAAATTAAAAACAATTACTTTGTTTGAGATTTCATATTGGTAATGAGAATTCAAAGCGTTAGAGACCTTTAGATTTGACTACGAGTACGAGTTTTGACTACGAGTACGACTTCTTAGCTTTTAAACTCATAATGTTGACTACGAGATCTTCAGCAATCACAGTTTATCGTAGTAAACACGAGATATAAACCACGAACGATTTTGCGAATTCCTGCCACGCATTTGGTCGTACCAAGACATCGTACTCGTAGTTGAAGTCGTACTCGTTATCAAATCCAAAGGTCAGTAGACCACTTTCGAATTATGCTTCAGTACCCACGAACAATAACCTGAAGTCGAGGCTTCATGCAAGAATATACAGCAAAATTAATGTATGAAGACTTGGCACGAAGCCTCGACCTTAGGTTACTATTCACGGGAACTGAAGCGTAATTCGAAAGTGGTCTATAATGATCTTCCCAACAATTAGAAAGGAAAAACGTCAAGGTCAAATAAGCCCGATTCTCCAAAATTTTAACACTGTTTTTTCATTTGTTTTGTTTTTCTTGTTCTATTTTATGCAATGGGATTATTCGTTCTCAGAGTAGTGAGCGACTTTTGTTTGGTAGTAACTCGATCTACGTACCACAGTCTGAAATGCTGACAAAACGATTGTGAAGGTTTAAACTTAATATGCGAGAGGACGCAAACGAATCAATTTATTTTCACCATGCAATAATTTCAGGCCAGGAAACTAGCCAGCAAACATGAGCGTGAAGCTGGCGAGATTGAAGCGACGTCTCAAACCGCGCTGAACATCTCAAAGCAAGTAACAGCAACGACAAGGAAGGCTGTATTGACATTAAACCAGACTGTAGTTGACATTCGGGACCTGCTGCGACGGTTGAAACAGGTGGAACTCCTTGGTAAGGAAACATTAGCAAATGCAACGTCAGCAAAAGAGAGATCGCAGTCCTCGTTGGACAAAGCGGAAAAGATTTATGATGATGCTACTGCTCCATTTCCTGATATTGGCATCGACGTATTGAGAAGTAAGTAACAACCTTTTATAAGAATAGACTGGGTCGCAAAATCTTACCCTCCAGCAAGAAATCTCGTACATTTACTTAAAACTTTGGCAAACTTGAGATGCAGGTTTCTCGGTGGTGTTTATGTCGAAAGACATAAATCGTGGCAGAATGATTAATCATTACGTGTTTAAAGTTTTTGTTTGTCCGTCTGAAACAAGTTTACATTTATGCTATTAAATGAGAATAAATAAAAACAACTATTGACCTACTGAAGGACTCAGATTTTTTCAGATATCAGCTTGACTAAACTTCTTACAATACAATTCAATACAAAACATTTCAATACAATACATAGAATACAACACAATACAGTACAGTACAATGCATTACGATACAATACAATACACTGTAGCACCCCCTTATTGCTCGTGAGATCTAATCCCTAATCCTCCAAAATAATATCAACTTTGTACTTTAGACAACACTATCAAGTCAAAAGCGGAAGCTCTGAACAAAACAGGAGACGCTGACAGGATAATAGCAGAGCTAGGGGTGCTAGTAAGCAGCTTTGACGTGAAGGAAGATGACGTTCGTAAGAAGATGGCGCTGTGGGCGGGACTGATGGCCCGGCTCAGGAACCTGACCGACCAGGTGAAGCAAGCCAACTTAACCGCTTACGCTGCTGTGAAGAAAGGAGCGGATGTTCTGAAGAAAGCCTATGATCTCCTAAAACTTTTAGAGGTATGCGGATATCGTTTGGGATTCGTACGCTTTGTGGAGATTTAGGGATCTATCTGTTCGGGAAAAGTCCTTCAATAACCTAGAATGCTAGAAAGTTTGTCAAATAATTCTTACGATTTTTCTGAACAACGAAATGTTGAAAATACATCTGCAATACTCCTGGAAGATATCCTGACATAAAATGGATTTCTTTGGAAGTGAAAGTAGACGGAACCATTTGGAATATGGAGCCGAACGAAAATAACTTCAAACTGAACATGCGATACATCATTTTGTTTTGCAGAGAATTTAAAAGGATTTTTTTTTGCTTTGCTTCAGTAACCGTGTTGTTCGTTAGTCTTACATTGCTTTGGAGTGAACTATTCGCTTTGTTTTAGGGTTTCAATGAGCAGATCGCCAGATCAAAGAATGAGGCCGACGAGGCAAAGAAACTGATTCCTGAAATAGAAAGACTGATTAAATCAGCCAATGACAAGACAAAGAACGCTAGTGATGCACTGGGTGACGCTCAGAAGACAGCAGGCGAAGCAAGATCTATTGCTAACGAGGCTCAGGACACAGCCGAGAGAGCCAAAGAGGTAAGATGGTTAACCCTTTAAGCTCAGTAGTACCGCCTTAACTACCTACGACCAACTCCCATCTGGTCTTGTAGCTCAGTTCATAGAGCAATGATGATCTGTTCTGGAGGTCGTGGGTTCGAATCCCGCCGGGGTCAGAGTTTTTTGTCTTTCTCCATTTAGGCCCATTTCCTTTCAAGGACTATCGCTCAGAAGGTATCATTTGGGATATTTATAAAGCACTTCAACTTACCACATTTAAACCACTACATATGCTTTATCACTGTAAGAATTTTAGAAGGCTTTATTCTGACACTCGTAATGCTAATATATTTTCACATTGGAGATACAAGTTGACACAGTTTGTACTGCTACAAACGATCAGTAAACATTTTCAGTGTTTATAAGCTACTGAAACTACTTGCAGAGCTGACAACAGGTATATAGCTGTCTCCTATGCGCAATACGTACTGCCGCTAACTTCGTACGTTTGCGGGCTCCAGAGTGCTACACAGGGAGCATGCAACAGGGTGACAGGTTGGACATAACAACGTGCCATTACCCTTTGAAATTTAAACACAGTCGAAAGCTATATTATGAACACGTCCTTAATAAAGTCTATGGAATTCTACGTAATGGTCATTTTTATTCAAGTATCAGTTGATTGATGCTTTTTCGCCATTGACTGTTATCCTTGTGTAGATTTTGTTACACGTGGATTAGGTGTTACTAGACGGTAAATATTATAATATATTATTTTTCGTTACATTATTTACATTACGTTATATT